>JACMIF010004401.1:0-12400 GCA_014805445.1 Diplogasteroides magnus | reverse complement strand
TCAGTGCACAATTCTCAATATTCGCGGAGATACGGCTGAAATAGTGGAAAAACCCGAAAACTTTTCTGCGTGCAGCTAGGGCCTTGTGCTTCTCCCAGTGTGCATGAACGTGTTGGACTAGTAAAATTCCAAAAGGGGGACAATTTATCTTTTGAAAAACGGCCACAGTAGTGAAAATAACGTTTTTTGTGTTCGAAAAGTCATGCCAAAAACAACATTTTTGGTTACTGTGGCCGTTTTTCAAAAGATAAATTTTCCTCCTTTTGGAATTTTAGTACTCCAACGCTTTCATGCAAATTGGGAGAAGTACAAGGCCCTAGCTGCACGCAGAAAAGTTTTCGGGTTTTTCCACTATTTCAGCCGTATCTCCGCGAATATTGAGAATTGTGCACTGAGAGAATTCACCGTTATCGGACGTTCAGCTGGCTATACTTTGTCTGTTGACACCGTCGAGCTAGCTCTACTCGCTGAGCTAGAACGAATGAAAGAGTGCCGAAAATGGGTCGAAAACGCGCGAGTTCGAAAAATCGACCAACTTTGAAAAATCGCGCCGCTGCTCTTTTTCGCGGCATTAGATCATGATGGTGGCAACGAATGAGATCTTTAGTGGGGAGTCTATGATAATTATGGGCAGTGGCTAATATCAGGTTGGACGAAGATAATCGATGTGAAAATGGATATGCCAGAACTTGTGATTCAACCTAATAGATTCGTTGAAACTCACTTTTTATGACCCTGGAGATATTTTGTCTGTGAAATGTAGCGAAGCCCCACATTCTGGGGATTAATCTCAATCAACTCGTTTCGTCACATGAATCCTCTCTCAGAACCTCCATCGACTTCCTTAATCCCCCTCTACTCTCACATCTAATATGATGATTCCACTTATAACCACGACTACGTAGTCTGATTCACTTCCTATTCCCAATAACACGCGTCCGTAACCGCAGTAAATAGCGGAACAGATAAACATTCGAGTAAAATGAAATTACTAATTGGCTTCAAATTGTGTGCCTCGGAAGCGATAAATATTCGAATACACGTAACAAAGAAATTACGAACTGTCCGAAATATATTTCGTATTTACAGATTGTCCAATGTTGCGCACGGAACAGTACGTTATGCACGAGTCGCACTACAACATTTATGAGGTGATGTTTTGGCACGCTGCCAACAAATTATTTGGAATGATGCCAATAAATAACGGCCATGTTTTAAGTCCATGACTCGCACCCCATCTCCCTCGCCTACTCGCAAGAACATGTCCACTCCTGATCGTCTGGCGGAACCTCGACCTCTCAGAAGGTAATAAAACCCCGCGGAATTAGCTCCTTCACAAATGTATAAACCAAAATATGAAAAACTTCTCACAAATGTATTTAAGGATGTGCAAAAGTAAATTATTCCTATGTCGGAAAGAGGTTGCTTCTCACCGTGTTAAATTCCAGTGGTTTCCCTCATAAAAAGGGAAGATTTTGGCGCTTGCAATTCCTGCGATTGGAAGACGTGAACGGCACTGACATTAGCGCCATAACTCTGAAATGCACAGAAACACCGCGATGGTCAAAACAGGGGTGCACCTGTCCACTTCACCGTTATGGCGCAAATCTCCATGAAGCTTTTTTCTTTAGTCATCTCATATTCGCCACCATTTCTCATTCTGCACATTCCGTTTCGTTTTTTCTAGTTTCGCTGCATAAAGAAACGAGGCGCTCACATCACTTTTCTGCTCTCACTCTTTGCTCTCCGCGTGCATTTCAAAATCCACACTGCATTAGTGAGGCTGTTCTCTGCATCTGTCGAAATGTTGCCTGTTTTTTTAGTTGGCGATAACTATTTCTAAATGGATAGACATATCCTCTATGAAACATAATCATACTGTAAGCATATCCATTCCCGGTTGCATTTACTTTCAACAATGTCAGCTAAAGCCTGTCCCCAGACTTCAAGCCTCTTGTTTCCCGCCTCCACCAACTGACAATTTTATTGTTAGAGCAAGATGTTTACTCCTTATAGTGAAAGCTTCTTTTTCGAAAAATCTTATGTTTCGTGAATGCTACAAGAATGATGCCATGACAAATTCGCTGATTTCTTGCTTGCACTTTTTTCATTATTAGTATATAACTCCCAGCTCGATCACATTCAGCTGATTTCGCACAGAAACTGACAACCTTAGTGTGTATCCAACCCTCGTTCTTCCTCATCCAATAGCCCTTCCCCATTCATTCCTTTGTCCTTTCCCCATCTGGGTGCCACATTCCACTGAGACACATTGCAAAACGATGACACGCATCCGGAATGGAGAGAGAGTAAAGGAAATGAGGAGAGCAGAGACAAGCAGAGAAAGAGAAGACATCATCATCATCTCTGTCAATAATATGATGGCAATTGAGAAAATGGGGGAAGTGCCCTGTTTTGAAGGGTCAGTTATATCCCCTGCCATCCCTTCGGTTCTCGCTTTCCAACAAAGGACAGACCCACTTAACCATGCCAAAGATCACCCTTACCCGGATTTTTGTCCTGTTAAGAGATCCTGCTATCGAACTACAGTAATCTTTTCGCGCTGGGATATTCCAGAATTCCTCTTGCAGATTCTTTGCGGTCCTATTGTAGGTATTTGTCATTTATCGCCATTTATCACTTGAGAGCAGTCGTTTCGCGAGCCAGAAAAGATCTATTTTGCTTCATAAATCTCCTCAGAGGTCCTTATTTGTTATTGAAGACTGGGATTTGACAGACAAATGACATATCCCATCCTTCAGTTCTGTATTGCTATTGGATTGGCATCCCCGGCCTGCATTCTAGACAGATAGACTGAATGCCATTCTGTTGGATACCCCTGCTACC
The DNA here is from genome assembly GCA_014805445.1 of Diplogasteroides magnus. Lineage (NCBI taxonomy): Eukaryota > Metazoa > Nematoda > Chromadorea > Rhabditida > Diplogasteroididae > Diplogasteroides > Diplogasteroides magnus. Next base: position 9,553 of record JACMIF010004401.1, on the reverse strand, counting down.
TCATCCCTCATTCCATTCTGCCCATTTCGTCTATAGAAGACGCTGTGATAGATCGCTGTACGTCAGCGCTGTTGTCCTGTCTGCCCTTGCTGAATACTAAATACTGGAGAGCACGAGGGCACCGATGCAGCAGATGACAATGTCATTACTCCGAGCGATACGATCACTGACACAAAACTGCTGCATTTGCGATTCCAGTCGTCTTTTCTTGTCTTGCGCAATACAAATTGGGTAATGGATGGGATAAGTTTCACCGACCCAATAACTATTTTCATCTATGTTTTCTTGCGCTTGTTTTGACTATTCTTCTCCACAATCAGTTTCTGTTACTCATATCATAGTCATATCATGTTACGCATATTCGCCAGTGGTCAGGATAAGCTTCGCTGATTCGAATATCCCCAAAATTAATGTCAGAGTGTTTGTTGGCCATTCCGTACTGTGATTCATGAAAACGAGAATTCGTCTGTGATTGTGTGATGACCTACTCAATAATCATACTTGGAATCCTGAATCGAGTATCTTTCACTAACCCTATAAGGTACTGGTGTGCCTATTGTGTAGGGTTTCTAAATCGGGAGTATAGTACATTCGTCTGTTGTCTGTTTCCCGAGGAGCGGTTGTCTCATTCATGCAACAGACAACCGCTCCTCGTGAATCAGACAACAGACGAATGCACTCTATTCCCGAATTAGAAACCCTACTATCGTGCCGATTTTTTACAGTAATCATTCTTTATAAAAAAAGTACACAAATATATCAAATGTACGCGGATCTCAATCCCCAGTGGTTGACGGCCATCCCGTTCTGTAATTCAATAAAAACCAGGATCACACAAATCGGGTAGTGAACGGAATACGTTTCATTGGCCCTATAACAATTGACATTTTTACCACTCTTGAATCAAACCGAGTTAAATTTTTTCCATGTAAATGATCAATCGGTCCTGAAAAGCCAGGGTCCGTTATGTTTCACTAACCCTATTAAGTACTGGTGTACCCCTTGTGCCGATCACATACAACAATCCTTTTGAAAATATACAAATCTATCAAATGTGCGCGGATCTCAATCACCAGTGATCGTCGGCCATCCTATTCCGTGGTTCATTAAAACCATGATTGGATATGTTTCACGGTTTCAAATCCTTCCTCTCCCATTTTTGTGCTCTCCTGTTCTATAATCCATTCCTCCTTTTTTCCTGGTGAATTTGGGACCATGACAGCGCATAGACCGGAAGGCAAACGCAACATTGGGATGAGATATGGAGAGATACACATTTTGGATCTAGTCCTTGTCGAGATTAGGGAACGCATTTCGGAAATTCTAAGCTTCCTGATCTCAACCGAGCGGTTGTTCGTGAGGGACGAGATTGGAGAGGTTAGTATTAGTGTTTCTAAGAGTAAATCGGGAGTAGAGTGCATTCGTCTGTTGTCTGATTCCCGAGGAGCAGTTGTCTAATTCATGCAATAGACAACAGCTCCTTGTGAATCAGAAAACAGACGAATGCACTCTACTCCCGAATTAGAAACCATAGTTAGTATTTCCGAAAATGCACTCCCAAGACGAGATAAGTCAAGATTCTAGTCATCATTTGAATAGGCACCATAAGATAGGGGTGCTCCAATCCTTTCGATACCGCTATACGGCCTTCGTTTATACAGAATTCCAAACGGCCGCTTATTCACAAGAGGAATGTGCATGACAATGAAGTGTAGGGTTGGCAGTTCGACTTCTTTATGGGTTATGTTTCACAGAGGGATATATACTAGAATTGAAGCATAGCCCGTAAAGAAGTCCGTGCTAAATGAAAAATCTCCTCAACACTTTGCAAAGACAAACTGGAGAAATTGACGGGCACAATAATCCATTCCACAAAGCCTCCTCAACCGCGCGGAGTTATGTTTCACTGCCACTATTTCCTGGTTCTGAGCTTCCGGAACGGCTTTTTGCACTTTTCCTCTGCTTATATATTTAACAAAATCTCTATAAAAATCTCACCGATGTTAAAATGTATCCGATATTGCTTGAAATTTACATGTAGTTAGTTATAAATATGTATTCTTGCGTGGAGCACAAGCCTCAGTGCTTCGAACACGACTTCATACAACTAACTATAGTGGCGGGGAGGGTAACGGTTGACCATCGCGTTTTCATTCTCTTCTATGACTCCCATTACGAGCTGCCACTCTCTCCTGTTGGTCATGAACATTTCCCCTCCCCGCCACTCTACACCTAACCGTGCTAATGGTGGCTGATAATCCCCATTCATGGGGAAATAATGACATGGGATATAACCCTTCTTCCATTCATTCGGCTCGTCCACATCATTATTCTCGCTCATTTACCCCCTTATCCGTAGTTGTTTTCTGACAAAGATCACGCCTTTCTTAAACGCATCTGGACCTCTCGCACTCATTTATGAATGGTTGTTTTCCACCTGGAAAGGGCCCGATAAGTACTATCGTGGACAAACCAGGGCAGTTATTGACAGCTTCTCCTATTTCTATCCGTCTGACCTCATTCTTAACGGTCGTCTCTGCGAAGTGAGCGAAGTCCACCCTTATAAGTACCTCTGTCACAAACTGCTGGGGTTCGCGGAACTGAGCCATTGTCAGTCTTTTCTCGCACCTAGAGTAGTTGTCTCTAGGGCCTCTCCGGTCAACAACAGTGGTCACATACTAGGGTTTCTAAGTCTGTTGTAAAGTGCATTTCTCATTCTTCTAATGCTCTCGGAACGTTTATCTCTATGAGCTGTAGATAACGGTTCCGAGTTCATGAGACGGATGAGAAATGCTGTTTACTACCGATTTACAAACCTTATCGTAGGCTTGACAGTTCGTATGCGCAATTGATTATCTTTCATGTAACCGTAAAGGATCTAATACGTTTCTATTGCCTTCCGGATATACATAGGATTAGAGGCGGTGAATTGACTCAGAAATTGTTGTGCCTCTCAAGCAGTGATTATTGTGTTTAATATTGTGAATGACGAGTTCCCCCGGGGCTTTTCCAGCTGGAAAATGAATATGTCAACAGTATGGTGTCGCCTTTTAGTGCAGTGTTCATGTCTCTATTCTTTGGGGAGTGGTTGTCTATAAAACGCAGAGAGAACCGCTCTTCGGATGAACTAAAAGACTCGTATGCGAGACTCGTACCATAGTCAACAGTAGTGATCACGCAGTCATGAGGAAGTAGTTATATGTACTCTTGATTCGACGCCTATTCGGCTTCTTCTTTTTTCGAGAAGTTGCATCTTATCATTATAATGAGAAATAACAACATGCATCAGTAATCTTGTGATTTTCCTCATCCTAATTCTCTCTCCACCTGTTATCCCTCTCAATTTTCTTTCTTTCTTCACTCTCCTCGCCAGGGAAAGAAACTGAAGTCCCGCCCTCTTTTCGCGATAACCCCCTTATGCTTCCGCATCTTGTTTGCCAATTTACTGCTCCTTCCCTATTGAAGTGCCATTATCCTCCCTAATTTCCCACTGGCTTTTGGCTTTTTCTCTCAAAGATGACTGGAGGAGGATAAATGTTCGGCGTCTTATATTCTGTTTAGACTAAGGAACGAATTGGGGACCATTTTTGGTCCATGCGCACCGGTTAGCGATTCTCTTTGTTATCATAGACGACCGCTCGAATGAGAGCACAGACTAAAGTCAGTCCCTTGTTTAGACGTTCAAAATGCAATATTAAAGTACATTTGTCAGTTTATGTGATCTTACTTATGCTCTTTCGTCGACCGAGCGAGACAGATTAGACCAATGGCAAATGTACTTTATTACGCATCCCAACTGAACAGTTGATCTGGTCCATTTATCTCACAGATGAGACATATCCGGTAACGACGAAATATCACGTAAAAATGAGAAACCAGGGTGGCATCTAGGTGTGCGATGCGTACAAGGAATAACAGTTTAGATTGAATCCATAATACTAGTGATTTTGAAACCACACTTCCGTGTCTCTTTCAAGCCTGTAATAAAATCTAATATCCGCCTACGGTCGCCCGTAATTTTGTTCGTGATGTTAGTCGTCCACCACTGTTGACTGCTTCATTCACAGTCTGAGAATAATAGTCAATCTGCGATCCGATCGGATGATGTCTTACGGTAGACAACCCGCGGCCCATAACCTCTTGCAAATTGCGGAGCGAATGCACAGGTAAGCATACTAAACAAAACGGAGGTTACGGTAGTTATCGATTGATTTGGATAATTTTTTCCAGGACCCGCTCCGCCTCTCCGCTGCCATCGAAATCGCAAGTGATCAGCACAGAGAGACAAACACTCATTAGGTCGGTGATTATTCTAGTCCGGTGATTCAACTAATTGCACTTTGTCAAACTTCCGCCTTGTAGAAACTGTTGTTGTTTTCACACGTTAACCAAGCAAGTTGCGCTTAATGGACTACACTATATGTTATGTTGGACGAACTATATGTTTACTCGCCGAGCTAGTTAGGTGGCTAATGTTTTTTCATGAGAGATGGGGTTGTAGCCATCAAAGATTAGAGATTATCTTAATCCACTATTTTCTTCTCATTATGGCTATTTGATATGACATTCCAATCCCAAAAGACTTGTCCCATGAGAGTAAGATGTGAGAAAATGAATAACAATAGTGAAAATTAGGGTTTATAAATCGGGAGTAGAGTGTATTCGTCTGTTGTCTTATACAAGATGAGCGGTTGTCTATTGCATCAATGAGACAACCGCTCCTCGGGAATCAGACAGCAGACGAATGCACTCTACTCCCGATTAAAAAAACCCCAGTGAAAATGTCAGGGAGCCATTATTTAATCCGGGGCGAATATTTTTGAGCGTTGTGGCGGTAATTTCCATGTCGTAATTTTCTAGTACGGCGATTCAAATGATTTCAAACTTGCGCATTATAGTAGTTTTCTTCTTTCGCCCGATTTAAGACCACGTCACTTATTCTCGATATCTCATCAGAAATGCATAATATGCATAAGGAAGTGTCTCAGACCTGCATCAATTCCGGAAAAAAGTAGCTGTCACAAATCTCAGCCACATATCAAGAGACGTTTTAATGTGTCTCAACATTAAGAAGCCCATTTGTTGCGATTTATGAGACCCATTTACTGAAGTGAGACATAATGTTACAAGAATCGGGGGATTTGGTGGGAAAACATTTGAATTTGAAAAAAGGCGGGAAATGTTTTCAGGAGATCCTGGCAGCGAGTGCCCCGACAGCAGTTCGGAGATGCGCTTATGAGTGATATGATGAGGAAAATTGGAAGAAACGCGTTCGGAGAGGATTCGGAAGCTGTCGAATGGTGGGTTGATTATGATATTTTAGATTTGGGCGAAAACGATGGGAGGATCAGATTCACATTTATAATCGTCTACTTACAATCGGGCTGAAACATAACCGAATTCTCTAGAATAAACGTCGCTTTCACTGACCTCTTTAAAATGGCAGCGCGTTTATTCATTCCGTGTTGCACACAATTGATTTCAGAGCGAAATGGACTACCATTAAAAGAGGAAAATCATTGCCTATTTCTGTACCAAATGAAACATGCTTCATCCGGGACAAATTCATGGCGGAAGTACTAAATACAGTACTCAGCGGGGCTTTGCATCTCAAAACTGTGTGGGATCCCTCCGGGCTTTTCTGTTCACTCTGGTAGGATTATGATGTCATGATCTGTCATTTCTCGTCTCTTGCTGTCGCTTGTTGAAGGGCATTTAACGCCTAGAAAATTCCATAAATGCCGTTATTTTGCCGTAGGCGATAATTCCTTTTGTGAGAAACGGCCAAATAGCCTGTTGTTAGCAAAAGTACGGACGCCAAAACATTTCATAGTACTGGCACTTTCCTAAACTGACGTCGCGAAAATTGGAACAAATGGAAATTAGCCAGAACAATAGACACAATATGCGATTGTTGAGTTTGGGAAGGGCTTGAGAAGAACATTTTCTATATTACGCTGTGTTTGCTGAAAATATTGCTCATTCTGGTATTCAGAGTATTTGAAAACGTTTTGAAACACAATCCACCTCCGGGTTTCAATAATCATCTGACGGCAAAACGTGTCGGCGTCTCGACGCGATTTGCCTGAATATCAGGATTTATAAATGACGCGACCGTAAACAAATGCATGACATCCATGCATAGGAAGCACTCATGCACTATGAGAGGTAGTCAGTCATCCCCCCAAAAGATGAGAAAAGCTTTTGGCGCCCGAAATAGATCTCCTGTGGGAAACATTATAGTTCAAAATGTTGATCACGGTACTCGTTGTAGCACCTTCTGTCTGGAGCATCGTTGACAGTTTGACTAATGAATGTGTTATGATTCAATGTTACTACATATTTGTAGATATACCCTCTGTGAAACATGACCCCTTAAAGTAGTCTAACTGCCCACCATTATACTGTAGCTTTTGGGTATTATGACGTCTCATCTGACCCCATGCTGTAATCTATGAATACGATAGAGTTGACCATTCGGTGGACAGGTTCACACGGGATAAAAACAGCTACGACGCCATTTGTGACACAATGGTGAAAAGGGACGACAGCGTGTCTATGTCACAAGCCAAGAGCGTAGTAACTCCCTTGAGGTCGCCAACACTGATTACCTCCTCAACTTTTGACATTTCCCTTGTTTTGCCAAGTTGGGGGGTTCTGAGCATGTGCAAAAATAGCTGAACGGTGTTTTTCGGGATTGTGAAATGGAGTAACTTCCTTCCTGCTTATACGTATGTATGCCTTTCCTGTTTGGATATGTAACCGGGGAAAGGTACACGGGACTAGGGCCAAAAACTTCCGCAATGAAAACTGAAAAACTGCTATTCTGAATAACGGAGGGGCGGGCCTGAATAACAAGTACGCCATGGACACTTGCGTCATAATGGTGATGTGGCCACATGCGCCAACGTTTCCGTAATTCTCATGGCGCAAATGTCCTTTCGTAGGGGCTAGTATAGGTAGTTGAAACGCCGCCTGTAACTTGCAAGGGAATCAGAAGCATCGAAACCTGGTGAATTTATGTCGCAGACTATTGTTATATGCGAAGTTGTCAAATTGCAGCAATAATCCATACGGGGTAAAGTTAAAATAGAACAGTAAAGCATAATGACTCTAAGAAGTATCTGCCAAAAGTAAATAAGGTAGGTAAATAAGCAATAAAATGAATAATATTCAGGCACCGTCGCCACATGGTCGATCTCATTCAATCAGTGGTGGAAAACATGAATGACATGGAGGGAGCACTGCAGAATTCACTAGAACAGATGGAGAAAGGCCATAGTGGACTGAGAATAAAGTGAGTTTCTTATTCTTTGATCATGAATATGCGCACCTAGAAGGTGAAATTTATCCCCTTATGATGGGTCTGATGGCTAATAGTCGCTGTAGATATTTGCTGCATAATAGAGCAATTGCGGAAGAACCAACATTTGAGCCATAATGATGAAATAGAAAATTGAGCTAGTTATGTGAGTACGATGATGACAGATCCCATAGGCATTTTCAGTAGGGAAGCCATAACTCATGAGCGCTCGATCAATTAATGTAGTGATAAGAATTTTCATTTATGTTTCACGTCATGCATTTAATCGAAATTGACGACTCCCAGACATTAATTGAGACGGAACTAATTTCATAATTTAAAATCACCTTACGACAATCCTTGAAAATCGATCGATACTGCTGGAAAAGAATGAAGCCGTCAGACTATTAAACGTGTTTCTTGCAGATCTCGTCAATGGGACGCCTTCGGTGAGTCTCTCATGACCGTTATCGCCCACTACGTCGGGCCAGGAAAACATCACAAGGTGAGAATTACAGGCGGACTTTCCATTTCTCCCCTGGAGGAAATGGATTAATACAAGGCCGATTTTAGGAGACAGTAAAGAGCTGGACCATGCTCTCCTCGCTCATCTCTGATCGTTTGGCGACGGCAGCGAAGTCAGATAATCACTGATTATTAATTAGGCCGAATTTATTTCGCCAACCGTTTTTCGGCGGTGAAATAGGGAAAAACAGCCCTTGCCAAATGTTGATGTTTGAAAAAATATCGAATTTTCAGAGCCGCCACTCATTCTCCCATCATTTCGCCCTGCCTACAGGTCAACAACCACGAATATTTCACTCCCACGAGTAGACTATCGACTTTTTGCTGATAAATTTCCTCTACGTTTGATTTTAGCTATCCAAATCTTGTCACATTATTCATATTCACTTGGTAAATCATGAACTGTTCCTGTGAGATCGTTGAATTATGGAGGATAAAGTTATCTCCTTCTGTCTCAATATCCCATTTGATATAAGACAGTGATTTATAAGATAACCATGAAAAAAGGTCTGTCACAGTTTGCACCGTGCAAATTGTGACAGGTCGGCGACGGCCGAGCGTGTCACAGTTTGCACCGTGCAAATCGTGACAGGCCGGCGACGGCCGAGCTTGTCACAGTTTGCACCGTGCAAATCGTGACAAGACCTACCCTTGGCTAACCCGCGTCGGGTGCGATGTCGCAGGCATATAAGGAGGCCGACCCCTCCTATTTTGGTTTACTACCCAAGTTTGAGGTAAAGATCGGATCTCTTGTCACAATTTGCACTGCGCAAATTGTGACAAGGGAATCTTGTGTATCTACAGATGATACGTCCCTATACAAGGAATACGTCGATTTGATCCAGGTGATTCCAGAATGATAATTTGTGAAATGATTATTATTCAGAAGCAGTCTGAGCGACTTGGAAGGCCCTTGACTCGATCCGACTTCATCAAGACCGCCTCTGATAACACGACAGAAGCAACTACAACCGAGCCTACAACAACAAGATCACGTTCCAGAGGTTATGTTTGCAGCAGCATTAATATTCTATTTGCGGTGCAATGCAGATGAACCAAAATCGTCGCCTGCGATAATTCAGAGAGAGAAAAAGTTCAAGGTTGCGCTTGTACTGAGGTCAGCCGCTGGTGCATTGAATTGTGCTTAATATCCTTACAGTGGTAAGTGGGAGACCGGCACGATTACACTCGCAGAAGCCAGGGAATACATGAGAAGGGCTGTTATGCGATCGCGCCTCAGTGTGAGCAAGCGTTTTAGGAATTTGGACCAAGGAACTTCCTGTCTGGTACTTCTACCGCGTCGCTCGCTACCACGCGTCGCGGTAGTGACACAAGTTGTTCCTTGTCCCAAATTCCATAGAGTTATAAATATGCGCATTTGTAGATCACCAAGGGCAAGCCTATTCTCTATCTTGACTTGTCTCCAATCCTCAACGGCGACTATACAGGTACATAGTAAGAAAAATAGTAGATAGCATTCCTCGCGAATCAACGGTTGCTCTTGCTTATATGTAACGGTTGACATATATCCATAATCAAGAACGAGAGTCAGTGAAAATGCTAAATCTTCGAAACACATGTACCATATTATCGATTTGCTTATTACCAGTGCCCCCATCTGCTTCTGCATGCAATTCTCGACTATCGCAGGAACAGACGAATACTGCAGGTAATACCTATACTATAGATTAGGGATCTCAAAAGAACATATACTCTTGACTCTTG
>JACMIF010004400.1:0-12400 GCA_014805445.1 Diplogasteroides magnus | reverse complement strand
ATGAGCCTGACCTTTCACTCTCGTCTCTTCATTTCACATGCTATTTCTTTCGCCACGCACGCCATTTGCCTTACCTCCTTGCAAATGACCCGGCGTCCGAATTTTTCAGTTTTAGTTTTGTTTTTGTTTTAAGTAAGTTTTTGCGCTACGTATAAAACGTTAAAGTCTATTCAATATATATTCCTGAAAAAAATACTGTATATGGAATTCGCTAAGGAGAGTCCAAATCCGTTGTTATCTCACCGGTCTAAATGGAAATTTTTTACAGGAAAAATAAATGGAAGTTTAAGAACGCCATAATTCAAAAATTTGCATACATAATCATACACAAAATATCATTGGAAACATCGTTAATGTCATATCTATCACCTCCGCGCACTGTGGCAGGATGAAAAACAACCAAAACTTGGAAAATTGCAAAAATGCCCTGAGGGCATATAAAATCAATATGGCATTTTCATGCGAAATGGTGCACTCCATCGTAATCAGCGTGGTCGATATAGTCGGGATAAAAAATTTTGTTAAGATCTGTGAAAAGTGCTGTAGCAGTAGTAGTTTCACTCTCTTAGAAGATCTGTGTTATTAGAATGTATTTACTCAATGTTTTTCATTTCATCAATGATAAGACTCCACACAGGAGCCTGACCAAACCACTCAAGGTGTAGAAAATATGCCCAGTATATTGAGACGTGCTATTTTCAGCAGAAGGAAGGGCGAAAATTAAAATTTGCACTGACAACGTTGTAGGATCAGTTAGAAATGATTGAGGGGAGAGAGTGAAGGTGGTAGTGTACGTGAAGTTTTGCACAAATACTTGATATTTGTGCCAATAACCAAATACTTTGGGGATTCACCCTCCAACTCCAAATAACTTTGTAAATATTTTTAAAAAGCCAATAGAAAGGCCCCACTAGAATGGTGAGACTCGTCGACCCCGTTCTTTTGTTCTGACCCCCTAATCTGCGGACTCTGAATTCTGGTCATCTAAACGTCACGATGATTCAGTGCATACCAGGAATTCGTGCTGGTGAACAGGCGTATGTATTTTCCCTCTGTACCACTCTACGGTGATGTAAGGCGAGCGCCATAGCTCCGCCTCCGATCGCGTTCAACGATATTCAGTATTCATTCTGACAGTAGAGACTGCTCTCTGATCACTCGCCATGTTTCACATCCCCATCGAAAATCCCGCCGACCTCTGCTATCTTCGCCAGAAGAACGCAGATCGGCTCATGAGAATAGTCACTGTCCAGACTCTCGAGGACAAACGAAAAGGATTCAAGAGGCGCTTCACCGCTCTATGAAACTACTCACTCCAAGTTTATCCCTCCTGGCTTTCTCTCGTACGAAGTATCGAACATTACTGCATCCCTTCTATGAACTGCCATAAATACTGAAGAGCCATCCATTTTCAAAGACAGCCGTCAATAACAACTACTATTGCACCCACAGCTGTTATTTCCTAATGTCTGTAAAGGATATATATTTTTCACATGGTGTTATTTGTTGCTCGTTTAACTATTAGGTTGGGGCATAAGTAATGGCATGTCTGCACTTCACATCGATATCTCTCAAGTTGTCAAGATCGGAAGCAATGATTATATAACGATTATCCGATCATAACTTCCAAAGAACTTGCACTGTAAGGTAATATTCAAAACATTAAATCGAAATCGGTTCGGCGAGTGCCATCCAGATATTTTCCCTTGAAAGAAGAGTCGTTTCTAAATTGTTGCCGGCTTCCCATATATTTTAGTAAAGATTGCAGCATTCAGGTCATACATAAGAAGAGCACAAAAATGTTATTCAAGAATTGAATATCCACTCCGCTAACGCAAGACATGAATACGGAATGGCTGCTCACCAGCTGCGCAGAAGAATGATAACTAGTTTACTGTTATAGAACACGAGTGCATGAGAAGTGGCGGTTTCTAAAATGACATCTTAGAATACAGAAAGCGTGTGTTGAAACCCGATCATGCGTAGCAGTACGGCTGCCTTTTTTCTTCTTCGGTGAGTAACGCGATAAATTCGGAAGAGTGTTGAGTCTATTCGTGATTCTGAATTGGCATTGGCATGTTTCGAATCGTGAACATTTACAAATATATCAATCTGTGTTACCTGTACTGATGGCTTCTTCCTGAGACATGAGAGGATATCGTACGTCAAATTTATCACCAGCGAGAAGGTCGCTCCAACCAGAAGATAATTAATTATGCTTAGAGGCCTGAAGCTGCTACAATCAGCTGCAAGAAATGTGATGGACTCACTGGTTTTGGTATTGTGGTAGTTGTTCGCCCAGCGATGGCAAATCAACAGAATCACCAGGCATGTCGCAGGCGTATGTCATTGGGGTTTGATAGAGCCTGCAATTAAGAAACAATGCAAACATCTGCTGTATCGACACAGTGAATGTGTGGGGTTTGCACGGGACGACAGTGCGCTATTCGAAAACCTTCGAATACAAAAATTACTTGTAGAGGCAAAAAGGGTGGCAGAATGAAGAATTAATGCATATATCTCTGCAAAAAGTCCTCAATGAAAGAGATGGTGAGGGGGTTGGAGAATTTCCTACCTCATCGCAGAGGTTGAAATGACTCATTACTATTTACTCACCCCTTCTACCAAGATTGGTCTGATAAATTCCATTTCCACCCACTAGGGTGCCTTATTCGATCCCCCTCCCGATCCCTGGTTTACTTGCAAATTAATCTTTCGATTCCTCATTCACAGCGTGTCAAAACAGTAGGGTTTTTGGTTCAAAAAAATTTTTTTCGCACCATGATACCCTGGTCATGGTCAAATAATTAAAAAAGATTTTTTTTACAAAAACCATTCTAGAGGACACGATAGTCGAGCTATGTTTATGCGGTGTTGGCTATGGCTTTTCCCGGCCTTTGGCCATAAATGTTCAACTTACGGTAGATCAGCTATTGTCGGCTTAGAAGTTTCAGACATTTGCGCTCCACCCTAAAAACAGCCTCATCAGAATTTCGATTTTAGCCGCATGAAGAGCTAGGCTCATGAAATTTTCAGGGAAGTTGCATGACTACCGCACGGCGATTCAGCCGGGCTTGAAGCGACAAATACCAAACGTCGGCGGAAAACGTGCTGTATGGCGGCATTTACTTAAATTTGCGGAACATTTAAATGGAAATCTGCATAATTTTCGGCTAAATAGACAGTCATTTTTCCTTTGCCCCTGTGCAGGGCGGTCGGAAAAGTGCAAAAAATAGCAAAAAGGGGCAATTTTTGCCGATTTTTCTTGCAATGGGGAAGCAACCTAAACTTCGGTTCTAAGTTGTTTCGAAGTTCTACTGAGGTGAAATAAATTCAGTAAAAATTTCAGATTTTTTGGAACCCTTACAACAAAAAGGCAATGTTTTGAATACCCCATATGAGACTCTGCGAGCCGTGGGGAAGCGGCTACTCGAGGCATAAGGTCGTCCAATTCAGCAAATAATAGTAATGTGTTCAAGTATTACCAAAAAAATTTCACGGAGATTCGATGGCGTTGAGCAAAGTTATGACCAAAACAAAAAGTGAGCGAATACTTAGTCACAGTAGTGTATTTCGCAAAAGTGGGCGGAGCCTTCGTTTATGATGTAATACAGTAATCTCTATTACTGTCAGTAATGTATTACAGTAATCTTTATTACTGTAAGTACTGTATTACAGTAATTTTTATACTGTAATTACGGTATTACAGTAATCGGAATAAAACACCGGCGCACGCTCACTGGAAGATGCACCCTGGTCCGGAGATGAGAAATGAGAAACGGCGGCTACCATAATCCTCTAGCACTCTGAATAATTAAAATTTTCTCTCTCCTAATAATTATTTTCATGCATTAAAACGTGTGGGTATGCTTTTATAAGGAGTTTAAAGGAATGGTGAAGTGACAATTATTATGAATTAGCTACAGTACTGCATCAAAACTTTGTGGTCCTACCTTTTGTGGTCCTACCACGAAAACGGGGGACCGCGTTTTTGATTCATGTCGACTTAACATTCATTTAAAGCATCAAAACAATACTGCTAAAGGCAAAAAATCAGCCCACAAAATATCCTGTAACCTTCAGAAAATAATAGCAAAACTTGCGAAAATCAATCAATAACCAAAGGATACTGTACTCTCACAGTACCCAGAGACCTGAGACAAACAGTTTGACCGAGGGCGGATTAGAACTCGCGACCTATATATCGTTGCCACTCACTTTGCACTGAGCCACGATCGCCCAGGGCAACGCTAACGCACCCAGATCACATCCCACGGCAACAGGGAAAACAGCAAAGGAGTTTGACCGTGTGGGGATTCGAACCATGGTCCTCTGTACTACTACCAGCCTCTTGGCGCTAGATCACGGGCATCCAGGAACCTCAAACCACCACAAAAGCATTTCGACTGCTATCAGCTAATTGGGAATAGATATTGTCCGAAGCGGGGATCGAACCTACGACCATTCATACTTTACCAAACCAGCGGGAAGACGAGATGGCAACACGAATCGGACAAAAATGGAGACACAGAAAAGTCGAGGGGAGCGGGAAATAGCAGCACTGTCGCGAGTCGTCGTCGAGGCGACAGGAAAATGCACATCAAGAGAACAAGCCGCCGCGCATCTCATTGGAGGAGCGAAGAAGGTACGGTAGCTGAGCCCGGGGAATGATTCAGGATATTCCTCTCCGGCCCTATCATAATCCATTCCTGATTCAGGTGCTTCAATTTGAGACATAGCGTAGTCCTTCTTCCTGATTCAGGGTGTTTTGCATTGAGACTTTAAGTAATTGGTCCCTGATTCAGGAGTTTTCCTGCGACCTACTGTAATCACACGAACCTGATTCAGGTCATCGTTGCTAATCCCGCTTACGACACACCCACCTTCTTGATGGGTATCAACGCCGACCGCTACAACTTCGCCAAGGACCTCGTCATCTCGTACGTATTTTAGTCCTTTTCCGACTTTCGGCTTTGATCCTCCCAATAGGAGGCGAGAATTTAAATCGGAATCATTTCAGAAATGCGTCGTGCACCACCAACTGCCTGGCGCCCCTCGTCAAGGTGATCCACGACAACTTCGGCATCCTTGAGGTCCGTATCCGGGGAATTATCCGCATCCGTGAAATAGAGGATTACGATTCAATTTGAACTTGTTCAGGGTCTCATGACTACAACTCCCGGCTCCATCGAAGCAGCCAAGGATGTAGAGAAAGTAAGGTTGTACGCTGGGAATACTGTAGCATGGAGGGTACGGTAGTCATAGTCCCACCATGAAGGTCCAACATTATAAATGGCTGTGTAGGCTATAGTGTTGATTTGTTTGGTTAGGTTCACACAGCAAACATGAATTCTTTTTGCTCAACCTGATGATAATGACCTTGAAAACATTTTCAGCGATTTCCCTTGAACTGATGAACCAGATACCGTAATCTGGGCCGAATCATTCGATAATGATGCTCCCCTGATTGCAGCTTATCCCCGCCCTCAACGGCAAGCATGGCGTTCCGCGTGCCGACTCCCGACGTGTCCGTAGTGGAATTCACGTGCAAGTATGTATAACGAGCAACATGGACATTTGCGCCGTAATGGTGAAATGGACACTTGCGCCGTTAGAGTGACGAAAATGATGATGAATCTGCCCGTTTCACCAAAATGGAGCAAGTTTCCATAGCGCTCTTGTCTTTCGCACGCGACGTCACATGTAACACGTTGTATCTGCAGACTGGAGAAGCCCGCCGACATGGCCACTATCCAGAAGGTCGTCAAGGACGCTGCTGAGGGAACTTTCAAGGACATACTGGCATATTCCGATGACGAAGTACGGTAGGGAGAGGGATACGGTAGGATGAGGAACGGTGGGTCTTACTCTGGAGCAAGCACTTAGTTGGGTCTTGAGCCGGGGGATGATTTGATGCGATGGAATTAGTGTATCCAGTGGGACGAATGCTATGGGATACGGTATATGGTTGAGACGGATTATGGTATGTCTTTGAGAGGGTTGCTATATTACCTGTTTGCAGGCCAACACGCACTCGTCTGTCTTCGACGCCAACGCGTGCATTCTACTCGGCAGTCACTCCGTCAAACTGGTGATGAAGTTAGTTGTTTGATCTTTGATCTTCATAGTCTGTAGGATACTTCTACTGGAGCTCCGACTCTATATTATAGGTTGCTGTAGTTTGATCAGAGAGATCAAAGTACACTCTGTCTTGCAGGTACAGCGAGTACGGATACGCTCACCGCATCGCTGATCTCATCGGCTACATCTCTAGCAAGTAGAGAACTACGACCCTCGTTGGCCCCGCCCACTTTCCCTGTCTTGCATCAGGCACCCAATGACCTTTTTATCTGCCTTAGATGGTAGAGCCGTTATGTACCTGCTACTTGAGATGTAGATCAAAGTGTGAGACCCATTGTTTGTAATGTACTTGTGTTGTGAGATAAAGTATTGTAAGAAGAGATACCGTATGCCTCGGGGGATACACAGTACAGGGCGAGGGGGGGGGGTGCAAGGAATCAGGAGGAGCTCACTCTGCTATTCTTAAGTCTGCGAAAGTTACTCAAGACCGATAGCAGAGAATGCTTAGGGAAGAAGTGGGTGCAGTATGAGATGATACCCGGGTATCGTTTGCACGTAGTAAGACAACCATGCCTCAACGAGGATTCGGTTGGAGCTGGGTACTGTATGCAGCGGAACACGACAGGACCATACAAATGCAGCGTTTGTTTCAAGTAGGGTGGGGAAAGGCATTTTTCTCTCTGATGTGACTGATTCATAAATATCAATCGATAAACAAATGTGATCAATAAGCACCAAAAGGCTAATAGACAATTACTATTTTATCGTGTTTTCGAGTAAGATAAAAAAATCCCAAAAAGTGCATTCTACAAAACCTCAAAAGTAAAGGAAAAACAAAATTGAAAATCTAGCAAACGCTCGGAGAAACTTTATAACACATAACGAGTCGGAAAATAAACGAGTACGGTAGGGTATGGGATACTGTAAGGCCGAGCATGGTACGACTGGTCAAACAAAAGCCTAGGGGTTATTAGCTGCGAGAGGTCGAAACGAGGTATCTATCAAATGAGAAGGAACACATACAGTAATCAGGTGAAAGATATGAGCGTCATGGACATTTACAACATTATGGTGAAAAAGTACGCGAAATGGGAATGGCCAGAACGAAGGTTTGACAATATCACCATTATGGCACAAATGTCCATGGCGTTCTTGTCCTTCACCCACTAAAACCAGGTCAAAATGTGTGCAAATTGAGAATCACATAGAAAATGGACAGAAATAATACAGACACGATGGGATCATGAATAACCGTTCATCACACTAATTCATGGGGAAACCGCCCTTAGAAAACTCTCATCATCATCGTATTCCTCTTCCTCTTCCTCAGGAATCTGCAAAGATCAAAGATCAAACTACAATGATCAAATATCAAACTACAAAGATCAAAGTTCAAACTACAAACATGTGTTCTCCTTCCGGTCGCTTTCTTGATCACTTTCTCAATGGCCGCTCCCATCTCTTCCACCTTCTTCCTGTTCGTCCTCTGTACCGCTTGGACTTGAGGCGGCGGCTTCTGGAAAGATCAAAGATCAAACTACAAAATGGAACAGAAAGAAAGATCAAAGTTCAAACTACAGACTAAACACTCACCATAACTCGGCTGCGGTCCATAGCTCGGCTGCAGTCGAGCATCGAACGCGACAGCATGCTCATGTTCTTGCTGCGCGACAGGTGGTGCACGTAGCGAGTGCTAAAAGATCAAAGATCAAACTACAAAGATCAAAGATCAACTCACAGATCGGCCGGATTCGCCCCCCTCGGACTGGGAATGAAGCGGGCGGAGCTGCGACGGCGCGTTGACATTCCTATAATCACGGAACTGATACTTCATATCTTGACTGGAGCAATCAGCTAGAGTAGAACGTATATTTGATTGGGATTACGCACATAAAGTCACTGGGTATTGTATTAGACAAATGTTTCGATCCACTCAAATATTAAAGATCAAAGATCAAGTTACGATACCGGGCGAGTCCGAGTAGGGCGAGTCCAACGAGAACGCGGTCGCATTGGCCGTCGTTGCTGCAGCAGCTGCAGCACGCTTCGTCGCACGTGGCTGCAATATGAAATGTGTTGCTATCAAAATGTAGTTTCCAAACGATACATTAGGACAGCAATATCGGATCCTATTTATTACAGAACTGAGGCACAAATGTTATTGTTATATAGATTGACTTTCGAAACAAAATCATAGCATTTACATAATTTCCCATTAATCTCAAAATTGTGGCATAAAAGTTCGTGGTCGGGGGACACATTTTCACACCCGTAATTCAAACTACAGATAAGAAGGGATAAAACTACATATAACAAGGGATAAAACTACATATAACAAGGGATAAAACTACATATAACAAGGGATCAAACTACAAGAATCGCCCACCTTCGCAGCCTTGTTCTCCTTTGGCGTACTGTCGAAGCACTCCAGAAGGGAGTCGTCGGCGTCGAAGGTGGCCACGGAGGGAAGCACCTGAAAGAGTGGATTATGGTATGTGATGTAAGAAGAGGGGGGGGGAGTAGAGAAACACAATCCCAGATATACGGTAGACTTGAAATCGATGATGGCAGTCGCCGAAAATCAGCTATGTCTAGAAATATGTTATAGAACAATTACAAAGTGTGCACATTTATGGTTGGAACAATCGATTCATCGGGAAAATTGTCTTACTTGAGCTATGCGTGTTACTTAGAAGTGACAGGGTCATAACTATTTCATTTCGACAATCATTCATTGTTACTTGCTCAAAGTTTCGGCCTTGATCACCATACTAGAGCTTCAGGCTTCCATCAAGAGCAATTTCCTCTTTCACTATAACCTGGTTCGCAGAATATTCTCGCGTGAAAGGAAAGAGCGCCTTGGTTATTTGCGCCATAATGGTGAAACGGACACTTGAGGCAAGACACATCTGTCCACTCCACCAATATGGCGCATGTCCTTGGCGCTCCTGTCTTTCGCACAGAATCTTACCTCAGTGCCCGACAATTGAGCTGTAGTCCCGGCAAAGAAATCGTCCCTCGACTCGCCTCCCATCACGGCCTTCCTGAATATCATGACCGTCAACTACCGTAATCCTCAACTTCATACAGTTACTGAACTCTCAAGATACGATACATGAACGCAATGAACCCCAGAGTAAATACTTATATTGCAGGCCGCGAATACAGTATTCATTCCGAGACAGTACTCACTTGAGACATAGTACGCCTACTACAGTATCATTGGACTACAGTAACCATTCAGCTACAGTAACCTCACCTCGTCGCTTCTTCAGTCTGCACTGCATGCTTCGCCGTTCCTTTCCTCGCTGTGACCTGGAAACAATAATATCTCTAAAAGGGCAAACCATGCGGTTTCGGGCAACATGTAGTGCACAAGCGTTCCTAGAGTAGCAAAATCACAATTATTATTTATTATTTCCGAGTTTGCTATTCTACCCAAACGGATGAGCAGCGCTCTAACCTCCACGTTCACGTATTAAGAAACCTCCGATTTAAACCAACCCGTAGTTGGCGTAGTTTGAAAGGATGTACACAAATGAAACTAGTGTATGCGCCTCAGAAAACGACTGTAAAAGGGAATGATGGTTCTCGCAATGCAGAAAGACATCTATCGCGAAAGCCAAAAATATTTTTCGTAGTTGTTTTCCGATGCGCCCACACTGACTGAAACCCGTCTGGTGTGCGGAGCCCCCTCACCTCCTTTTCCCTCTTCCTCCTCCTCTCCTCTCCTTCGCTCGCCTCGCCACTCTCCATCGCAGACTCGTCTGACTGAAAAGTATTACTGTAATTTCAAAATTAAATTTTTAAAATTAAATTTAAAAACAAATTGAAAATCCCAAAAAAAAGTTAAATAGCCACCTCTTCCCCATCGTCAGCCACTAGCGGCTGAGCAATCGACATTCGTAGCTTCTCTCGGGCGATCTGAAATTGTACAATTGTTCTCCCGCACCGCACATTTGCACTTTGGCCCTCTGGCAAGTTGTCAGCAACGCAAATATCATTCAAAAACCCCATTATTGCCAATCGCACTCAGATTGCGGAAATCTCGACCGCAACGCGATCCGAGACGCGAAGCGGTCTGGAGTACGGTAGGTCAAACAGTGGGTCACCTTCTTGCACTCTTCCGCAGTCCTCTCTCCACCCAACGAACGGGCTACTTTCTCCCAATCCTCGTCCGTGTCCGGAAAGGCCGCTTGCACTGCGAGCTGAAAAATGCTTGGATTTGCGGAGTGTACCAGAATTTCCAATACTACTAAACGCCGTAACTCTTCCTTTCTTTTACCAGCGGACTGAAACACTAAACCTACGGAACGTCTGAGTAGGGTAGGGAAAGCGAGCATAAGTGCATTTTTCTGTAGTCTCATTTTTCGGTTGTCCTGGGAGAGACAGCCGCTCGAAGGAAATCAGACGACAGAAAAATGCTGCTTCTGCTTGCTTCCCCTACCCACCATATATAGCCTTTATAATCTAAACAGCTCACTAATGCAAAAAGGATCAAAAATCCAGTAAATACAGTAACAATGTCAATCGTTAACTAGTAGACTACCGTAACCAGGTGACGTACCCGTAGTCTGATCTCCTCCTCCTTCTTCCATGGTTTCTTTCTCGGCGCGGCGGCCTTCTTTCCCTTCGATGTTGTGGGAACTGCTTCGTCCTGCAAGAATCGTATTCATATTCACAAAAATGGGATAAAAAGCAATCCTGACATGCTCACAGATAATTTTTTTTAAACACTTGAAACATAATATGTGCAGGTTTCTATGCCTCCTTCATTTTGGTAGCCAGGAAGCAATGAATCTCACAAGACATAACCGGCGGTTTCTTGTAACAGCAAGCAGTGAAATGGTAACTTATTTACTTAATTCAGTAACAACACGAATTTAAAGCATATCTTTACTTGTGAAGCATATAAATGATTTCTCACTTCAATGTTCATGTCGATGTCGTCCGAGCTGTATCCACCCGACACTGGTCCTCCTTCCTTTAAAAGTACAACTAATTTTTGAAATTTAAACTCTTCTTCGTGTTTTCTTTCTTTCTCATCTCTCTTCTACTACAAATAATTTAACAAATTTTGAATAATTCGTTAGAAAATAATTGTAGATATAAGGTAATTTTAAAAAAGAACACCGTACATAGTCGTCAATCTCCATCTCATCTTCCACTTCTTCTTCTATTTCATCCTCCTCCTCCTCCTCGTCCTTCTTCTTCCTTCCCTTTCCCTTCTTCGCACTCGTCGCGGGTTTCCTCCTCGTCTGTCTCTTTGGCTGCGGCCTTTCCTCCTCTTCCTCTTCTTCTTCATCCGAATCTTCGTCGATCGAACTGAATAGAGAAACGTCTTCAATCGAATTAGACTAACATTATTGATCTCCATGGAAACAGCTGCGTCCTACCCATTAACCATTCGATATAAGAATGTACCATAAATACTCGATGAAACCTGTAATCGCCTTCTCACAAAAAGCGAACATTTCAATAGTACATTGATGCTGCTTTGCTGATTACTTACATTA
Organism: Diplogasteroides magnus; assembly: GCA_014805445.1. Classification (NCBI taxonomy): domain Eukaryota; kingdom Metazoa; phylum Nematoda; class Chromadorea; order Rhabditida; family Diplogasteroididae; genus Diplogasteroides; species Diplogasteroides magnus. Next base: position 803 of record JACMIF010004400.1, on the reverse strand, counting down.
GCGTTAAAATTAATTTAAATTCGGGATACAGTATATTCCGAGATACAAATTGATAATTCGTTCTCAAGTGGCGCTTTATAGCCAGCGTGAAACTCATCTCTCAAAGGCTCACCGAAGGAAGGATTAAATTTATCACTGTATGATGAAAAAAGAAAATAACTCGACAGATCACGCTTTCAATGTCAGTGCCCCCCCCACAGTTCAATATGTTTACTGATCAAACTGTTTCTTCCTTTTTCCTTTTTCTTCCTATTTCCTATTTCTGTCAACTATACCAACAAAATTGCATAAACGCAAGAAAAATACTCTAATGTGTGCAAAATCATCCCCCACCTCCTCTTCTCCCTCTTCACTATAGTCTTCCTCCTTCCCTTTCCTCCTCTCTTCTTCCTTCTCTCCGCTTCCTCCGCACTCTCCCACTCCTCCTCAGACTCTCGTGCCCTGAAAAACACTCAGTTTGCAATAGATGAGATTACTGTAGCCGCAACGAATCCCAGGACGCGTCGCGGTTAGGATGTCAAGTCCTACCTTCGCCTCTCCTCCTTCTTCCTTCGTTTCTCCTCCAGACGACGTTGCTCCTCGGTTTCGGAGTCGGAGGATTCCACCTGAGACCAGAGAGGATTAAGGATATCGACTGATGGGGCGGATTACGGTAGACGGTCGATCGGTAGCGTAGCGATATCGTAATCTTTCGATGTTAAGGGGCGCGTGAATGGAACGACCGTTCCGGAGTCGCATTGCAGGTGGAAATGCGCATCTCGCAATGAATTTGCCCCCACATTTACATAGAAATGAATAATCAC
>JACMIF010004398.1:0-10168 GCA_014805445.1 Diplogasteroides magnus | reverse complement strand
AGGCGATTAGACGAATGAGAAATGAATCATTTTACCGATTCAGAAACCATAATGAATGCCTCTACTCTTGTTTATTCATGTTTCACGGGCTCTTGCGACTGCAAATTTCATATGTTGGGTGGATTTAAGATTTTCCTCAACCCGTAACCGGTGCGCAGCTCATTTCCTTCAAGAGGTCTTTCGAGCACATCTCATCTCTGGGTCCTCTGCATTTGACCGTGAAAATCTTTCGCCTTTTACTAAAGATTTCCGTGCATAGGATCGAACTATGAGTATGTACTCATTTTTTGGTGTTCTCTCGAAAGAGCAGGACAATTTTCTATCATGTTTTCCTTGAAGTTTTTAAGAAGATTGAGGCGTTGTATAGATGATTCTAGGTGGAATACGCTAAATGTAGAGAATGGAATCCAAGCAGAAGTGCATTTTTCTGTCGTCTAATTCCCTCGGAGCGATTGTCTCTATCACGTGATGAACAACAGCTCCGACGGGAATATGCGACAGTAATGTGTACTTCCGCTTGTATTCCGTACCCTAGCTATGGGAAACCAAAAACATAAAAATTAAAGTCTCTGTTGAAATGCAATTGATGAGCTATATTTTGTTCAATGTTCAAGTAACACCGTAGTGTTGACGCGAGTGTGTGCGACTTTTGTGAAAATACAGAACGTTTTTGCTAGTGCACTCGACGCACCACGTCCGCAGCCGGCATTTGGGTTATTATCTCAAAGCCGTAACCGGTGCGCAGCTCAATGATGATAAGGGAAGTCGAGTTGGTAAGCTGATAGGCGCCTATTTGGTCATCCCGCTCGGGAATAATAGACCAGTACCACGCACTCATTCCATACAGCCTCACCCCCGAGCCGACCAGAGCCAAAAGCTCCCGAAAGCCACAGCACAGAAATACAAAAAATTTATACAGTGCAACTAGGGCTATTGTTTGAAAGAGCGTCTTTCATTCTTTTGAACTCCGCGGGGCGCATAGTGATTTCTTATGTTCGATAGAAGATGGCTCTGAGGCGATTAGACGAATGAGAAATGAATCATTTTACCGATTCAGAAACCATAATGAATGCCTCTACTCTTGTTTATTCATGTTTCACGGGCTCTTGCGACTGCAAATTTCATATGTTGGGTGGATTTAAGATTTTCCTCAACCCGTAACCGGTGCGCAGCTCATTTCCTTCAAGAGGTCAACTTTCGAGCACATCTCATCTCGGGGTCGTCTGCATTTGACCGTGAAAATCTTTCGCCTTTTACTAAAGATTTCCGTGCAGAGGATTGAACTATGAGTATGTACTCACTTTTTGGAGTCCTCTCGAAAGAGCAGGACAATTTTCTATCATGTTTTCCTTGAAGTTTTTAAGAAGACTGAGGCGTTGTATAGATGATTCTAGGTGGAATGCGCTAAATGTAGAGTATCTAATCAGAAGTGCATTTTTCTGTCGTCTAATTCCGTCGGAGCGATTGTCTCTATCACGTGATGAACAACCGCTCCGACGGGAATATGCGACAGTAATGTGCACTTCCGCTTGTATTCCGTACCCTAGTTATGGGAAACCAAAAACATAAAAATAAAGTCTCTGTTGAAATGGTAGAGTTCGCTGGTATAGTAAATATCATTTGGAAACCGTTACAGCGAAAATATTTACATTATTGTTATAAGGAAACTAATTGCTAACCTTGATATCGGTGAGGACGAAGGTATTAATACCGTTACCGTCGATGTTGGTGATCATCACACGATGAATGTACTGGAAATATTCGAGCATGACGAGCGACGATATGGCGTCGTGCGTTTATTACTTCCTGCAAGAGAAATTATTTTCGGATGAAAGATAATTTACCAATCAACGTGATGCTCAATTCAAATCGAAACTTGTATCGTCGAAACGGCAATGTTTTCACATGGTTTGTGCACCAAAACAACCGCCAATGGGAACAACAAACCATGGAAACATTGCAGGCAAACATGAAAAAGACAAACCTTGCCCTCATCCGGCCTTACTCAATCAATATCGATGGAGCCGGGCTGTAATAGTCATATTGGTAGTGCATAACAATTGGAATCACGCAACAATGGATTAATAACGCAACAAATGGCTTAAATTAGCGCAGAATGATGCAGAACCCCTCCGAAATCCAAAGGCAATCAACTTGGTATCTTGCCAAATTTTTGAAGTGCTGTTACTGATCGCAAAATCAAAAACTTTAAAAATCTAACTAAATTTGACGATTTCTGACATTTCTCTTCTAAAAGTTTATAAAGTCAACCATGCTGATCACGATGGTAGAAACAGCCACATTGAATTTAGTACAGGTTTTGAGTTATTCAAAATTAAACATTGCAACGGCGTCATCTCGTGAATGAAACTATTAAATGAGCACCACAGTAGCTCATATGGGGCCTGCTGTGACGGAGAAACGGATGGAAACATAGATATGCCGTAAAAAATAACAATAGAATTTATAATTTAGTTTAAAAATTTTGAAAATAAAAAAATTCCGCTCGTGACTCACTACACGACATTAGTAAAAGTCAGCCGACTGACGCACTCGCAGCCAATCAGATCACTGTGTGCGGAGAGGGAGGGGTAGGGGAGTCGGCTAGGAAGAGGGCATGACCCAACATGTGATAGGCCAAGCCACATATCAGTGCTTTTCCGCATGGTTAATATACGAACATTCAAAAGAGTTTATCATTACTTATGCCCCAACCTAATATTTAGATTATTCGAAGCATAATACATCAAACGTGACATGTATAGGGAAAGGCTAAGGGCAAATCAATAGTATTTGCTATTGCATTCGAATTGTATCACAGACTTCCAAATAACTGTTCGGAAAAATTAGGAACCCAGCGATTTCATGTTCCACTGGTTAACAACGTCCAACTTCACATTAATTGGGAAAGGAAATAGAAGATTCCAGTCACTGTAGAAAAGCAGTTGGTGCTTACGAAGGCAGCGACAGTCTGAGATTTGTGTTATGATATTTTTCTTCGTTTCAACGCTCAGATAACGCCTTAGTATGGAAACGACTGTGTGCGACGTTTCTGAAAAACAGACTATTTTTGCTAATGCACTCGACGCACCGAGTCTCACACGACATCAGCGGACGATTTTTAGATTTTCGCAAATCCGTAACAGGCGCGCAGCTCAATGATGTTAAGAAATGGCTTTGCCATTTCGTCGATGAATTATAATTCCAAGTTCGAAGTAGTGACCAAGAGTCAGCCCTTCTTTGAAGTCTAGCTTCAATGTTCAGATATAGTTGTAGTGTGGAAGCGAGTGAGGACGATGTTCATGAAAATGCAGACAATTTTTGCTTGTCACTCGGCGCACCAAGCTTCACACCACATCTGCAGCCGGTTTTTAGATTTTCGCGAATCCGTAACCGGCGCGCAGCGCAATGATGATGAGACCATTTCGTCGATTGATCATAATCCCAAGTTCGAAGTAATGACATGGAGTCAGCCCTTCTTTAAAGTGACTAGTGCCCACTATTTTGAAATGTTTTTCTCCGACAAAGACGATATTTATCTGAAATCGGCACCAGTTGAAATACAGTGGACAAAACTGATTGTAGGAATCAAATACCATAGGCGACGTGAGGAGCAACAATCCACAGGATATTATACATCCTACCTGAACTGTTGCTCTAGTCTATATATCTCCCGGTTGAAACATATTCCGTATCGACGAAATAGCACGTAAAAATGAGAGACCAGGGTGGCATCCAAGTGCGAGGCGCGTACTAGGAATAATAGTTCAGATAGGATGCATAATAATCAATGGAGTGATGGAAGTTCGCGAATTGTACAACTGATCGGGATTGATGTTGCCCACTCTTACAGAAGGTTAATCAATAATTCGCATGTGTCTAATATGAAATAGGGGATTTTAATGTCTGAAAAACAATAAATTTCTAAGAATTCTAACATAATCCTCATTTTGAAATGTTTACGCTGATTTTTATACTTCAAACGTTTATCGCATGTACCGTTATCGCTCCAGGTCAGTATATTTTAGATTATGCATGGATTCTAGTTGGGAGCGAACATATTTCTTCAATACGTGAATCTTTCGATGCGCCAATCGAATTGAATCACCTTCTTTTTTAAAGGGCAGATTTGATTTCACACTGAGTACATTTTTCCTCTCCCTTGAGTGCGTATTCCTTGCCCGTCAATTCCACGTTGAACGACAACTTGAACATCTCCGCTCCTGCAAATAATCCTCATATAATAAGTCAATTGCAAATGTTTCAAAATTGGGTAATAGAGTATCCAGTCGCGATTTTATCCACAATCTGCTTTTGATATATTCACCGTCAGAATCCGCCGCTTTCTGTTTGCCCGCACCTACAGAGTCTGTGGAGGCTCCGTTGACTGCAATCGCATAGCTTTACATCATACAATCCGCTCGTTTGTCACAACGAATAGGATCCTGGAAGCATCCTTACCCTCGGCCGTTTTGATGGGATCGTTGAGGAACTGGCGTACGTCGATGTACTTGACCTTTCCAGTCGCTCCCTTGGCCTGCGATAATGAGTCGTTAAATATACTTTCGTCAATGAGTGTTTGAAAAGTCTGCCGCGACGGTCGCGGTCGAATGAAAACGTGCAAACTCTTGATCACCTTTCTGAACGTTTCTCTTACCACGACGTAGCGCGCGTACACTACTCCATCTTCGCGCTCAACGCGTCCAGTGTCACGAAGGCGACGAGAAATTTTCAGTCGACAGTTATACTCCTGATCCTCCGACTGATCCTTGTCCTCTGGTTCGGCTGAAATGGTACTTATTTAACAAAGATAAACGTTTTATAATCTTACTGTATTTCAGCGGACGATGTCGCACACCTTGAGGTACTTTCCCAGCGGGCACCTGAACAAGTATTTATAACACTTAATGCCCGAGAGAAATGAGTCGGTGATGCGTGCAATAATGTCATGCACGCGTGCTCCACAATGTAGAAATGATTAGTAGGGAAGGAAATCCAAGGAAAAGTGCATTTGCCTGTCGTCTGATTCCCTCGTGCCGTTTGTCCATCAGGTGAGAGTACAACGGCTCCGAGGGAAACAGAAATTTGTACTTTTGTTTGGATTTCGTTCCCTAGTAAACAATTTAGTATTAGCTAGTGTGTGTTATCGCAATCGCGTTGCTGTTAAAATACTCTTTTTCTCTACTCTATCCAACTCCGGGCTAAATTTCATATTCGTGCAGTTGGCATCATCAGTTATTTAGTCTATCGAGTGTTTTCGACATCGTCTCTCTACATGATAAACATTTTTGCTGATGGCATCTAGATAATGCAACATGTATTTTAAAAATATCTCGCACATGAAATCTAATCAAAAGACGGATAATGATTAGAGAAAAGAAAGTGTAGAGTCGTCAGCAGATGGAGTGTGTATATCAACTTGGTTTACACGAAAAATAATACATGACGCTCTCTCATTCTCCCTCGGAGCACACGTCGCGGTCTGTTTTACGAGTTTAGGGTCCCTGAAGCCAAGAGTCCTCAGTTGCTCCGCGATGATGACGTTGTACTTTTTGATGACGTCCTGAAATGGTTCTTTCAGTCTCCTCTCGATTGTTCGTGATTTAGCCAGAATGTTCATCGTCAGAATGCAGAGGAAGAATATATTATGTCGGCCGCGACGCGTCTGTACATGCGTCGCGGTCCGTGCTAAGAAGACACTATAGATTTTTTGTTCAAATTTTGGTCTGGCACAAATGACTAGCATCACCCTACCAATACATAAAATGTACCTCTTCGGTCGCCACTGCACTCGAACTTGCCGTCACGCAGTCCGCGTCTCGAGGCAACTGAAGCAGAATATGGAAATATGCGTCATTCTGCCCTCCTATGCGGCACATCTCAGCTATCGTGATCACCATTCATGTGCAGTGAATGCTCTATAGTCATTCTGCTATTTTCGTTTGGGAATTAGGGAAATCTATCGAACATTTCAAATAATAAGAGTCAAATGCGTTGCTCACTGGATTGGATTCGAATACGTCCGTCGGCGTCTGAGAGAACGTTGAACACGCACTGGCGCACGGCTGAAATCAATGTGTAATTAGATTCATATGTTTTAATGGGATAATGGGGATTCTTATCGGGTGACAGACCCGTACGTCACGGACTATTGCGCAGTACTGGTGAAATGAAACGGTGTGCCATAGTCCATTCTACCGGCGCAAACGCCCATTTCATTATGGCGCAAATGTGTCTCAACATTTTAACCATACTATTTTCCCCGCGCCGTCGTCAATGCGTTTAAAGAAGGCGTAGGTGGAATTTCATCCAGGAGGAATCAATAATCTGCGTCTGTTCATTCATCACCTGTCGAATTTTTTTAAAGACGACTACTCGAAAGGGATCAGGGTCGTTGGAATGATCCATAGCGATACACTAGGAATTTCAAAAGATTCCCCGCTAACGAGCGGTCGCTCGAAAACAGAAGATCGTAGAAGGGAAATTCAACATTCTGGGTAGGGAACGGCAAAGGCTTCCTGAGCATAATGAGTGAGCGAAGGATACGCATAGACGCAAAGAAAGAGTTCCCCATTGAATGATCGCAGCGTAGTGAAGCGCTTCACAGTATCCCAGAGGACGTCTTCCTTTAAATCACATCATAGATAGCTCACAGTGGCCGTGCGGAGGTTCTCGTCGTCGGCTACAAGCGACGGCTAAATTTGATAATATTTTTTGGTTTTGGGAAAGAACATCGGAAATGGAGATCGAGAAATGATAAGAAACACTCTCCTTTGCGGAAGCTCCAAATCCGAAGAGACTGCTCAGAAAGTTCTGAACGAGTATCATTCATAGAAATCGCGTGAACTCTTCGGGATAATAAACAATTATTTCTAGGCCTGGATAAACACCGCCTGTTCTTTTAAATCGGGCGCGATATTAATTTTTGAGACTGAAAGCATTTTAAAGACTACACCAATGGGCTTATTTAGTTGTAGGACTGAAAAGGCTCACCATCTTGGAAATGGGGGAGAAGGGAAGGAATGGAGGAAGCGACCGGTGGGAAGGGGCGGTAGGGAGGAGAATGCGCCGGAATTAGACATCGCGAGCTCACGTTGACTACGCACTTCGTATGCTAATTAAGCTGTATAGTCAAAATCGCAATTGATTTGGTTGGTTCACCAATGTACGAAACTATAAGACATAAATATATGAAATATTCCATAGCAACTACCTAAATTCGCGCTATCGTTTCTGTTTTTTAATATACCAAGTTGCTACAAAACAGTAATACACTACTGTGAAAAAGTGGAATAGTTACGCATTTTGGAAGCTAAAAATAATCGAATTTTAAACATTTTTATTGGTAGTACATGATCACATAACTGATGTTTGCTGAATAGGACTGCCATGCATCTTGAGTGGCAGCTAACCCATAAATTGGGGAAGCTAACATGGGTTTTCTATACATTGTCACCTTGCCGGGAAGTGTCCAACAAATTTAAAAGATATTATATTTAATGATTGGCCTGCCACTAGCGCATACGGCAAAGATGTTGGCAGGACACTGAGGGGATGTGAAATGAATCCTAAATATTGCTAAAAAACACAAAATAGAGGTCAGATATGTTTTATGCAAAGTGCTTGATTCGTTTTTCACTCTTTGTTGCGTTCGACACGTGTTGGATGATGGTCAGAATCTGATGCATTCGTCATAATGACTAGGTATACTATTACGGCGCAAAGTAGATTCTTGTCTTTGACTCAAAAACGAGTTACTAATGGAAACCATCCGACATCTGACATATTATGAATCCCAACTGAACTGTTGCTGTTGCCTCTATATCTCACAATTGAAACCTATTCCGAAACGACGAAATAGCACGTAAAAATGAGAGACCAGGGTGGAATCAAGATATGAGAATCGTACTAGAGATAACAGTTGGGATAGGATGAATAATACACAGAAACAATAAACGAATGACCATCTATTCATGCATTGCAACACCACTCCACCAAAAAATACATAAAAACTGAAGAAACGATACTGTGGAAATGAAATTGTTATTTAAACGCACTGTGCACTGGTCAGAAAACTCTTTTATGGTTGACAATTGTCTTAGCGCTCAATCTTCTTTATTTTAACTTGTTAAAAATATTGAAAGCCCCAAAGTTCATTCCATCCCTCTGTGCCCTCCATCGTGCGGTCGTACACCGCTCATAGACACCACCGTACGATGGAGGGCACAGAGGGATGTAATGAACTTTGGGGATTGCATCTGCCTTCAATAGTGTTTAGTGTTATTTCTCTGCATATCAATGCGTGTATTCCTCTTCCTCTGGCGACTTCGAAGCAAATTTTTATTTTGTGCAAAAATCGCCTGTTTCCAGGAACAGTCCCTAGTAGGGAAAGTCACTGGAAATAGGCGATTTTTGCACAAAATAAAAATTCGCTGTGAAATTGCCAGTGAAACTTTGGTATGAAATTTTTCAGGGATGTAGTGAGGCCATTGAGACTTCCACAGAACCACTTTGGTTAACTCAATTTTAGCGAGCTAGGTATTGTGTACATGGGAAAAATGATTTCCACAGAAAAATCAGATGACGAGCTAGGCTCATGAAATTTTCAGGAAGTTGCCCGAGTACCCAAAAATAATTATCAGCTACTAAGACAGTCATTTCCATTTTGCCCCTGTGCAGGGCGGTCGTGAGAGTGCAAAATTGGGTCATATTTGCCGATTTTTCCTGCAATGGGGAAGCGACCTAAAAATTCATTCTAAGTTGTTTTGAAGAGTTCCTGGGGTGGACTCCATCATATAAAAATTTGGCATCATTTGGACCCCTCCCTGCAAAATGACAATGTTTTGAATACCCAATAAACCTACTTTTTTACATGGGGAAGCGGCCACTCGAGATACAGAGTCGTCAAATTCAGGAAATATCAGCCATGTAGTCATGTATTACCAAGAAAAATTACAGATTTTTTCGAAAACCTACAGAGAAAATGTAGTCCACCACTGACCTATGTCCAATAGTGTAGTCTGGTCATTACTTCTCATTACATGCATTCGACTCCTTTAATGATGTCGCTTTCCGGCCACGTTGCGCTCGGATATAAAAAAATAGTCATTCATTCTAGAAAATAGTCATTCTGTCAACTATTTGGGTCTTTGGTTTGTACTCGGCTAGGTACGTAACATGTATCAGGTACAGAACATGTACTTAAACGGGCACAAGTTTGACCCAAGAGTGAGGTTTTGAGTGCACCATGACTCTGTGGTGTCCCTGTTCTATCATTCCTGTGGTATCTGTTGGTTGCAACCGCGCCCAGACATCATTGGAGTCTCCCTTTCTTCTCTGAGAAATATCACCACAATGATTAGCATCGTGTCATATATATGCACCCAGGACGTCCGTCCAACCCATTCCGTTTCGAAGAGATTTTCAGTCTTTATGGGTGTTCATCGTGTTAATTATTTCATGTATGATATATGAATCCTCACGGCTAGGCTAAGATCGAATAATTCAGGGCTAGACCAGGATGAGATTACTTTTGGCTGCTGTGTTTCTTGTATTTGCTGTTGACACTGCGTATGGATTCGACAGTGATGACAACTGCCACAATGGAGGCGAAACGCACCAAGGAGCATGTGGTTGGTTCGCATTTTATTTGTTGCCACTAGATCAGAACCGATGCGGTTTTCAATGGTCATCGGATGAGAAATGCCGCCTCTTGTGAAACATATTTCCATTTTGAATCAGACGAGTGCAACACGAAATTCTATGAAAACCCCCTAATAGCCATGAGTGTAATAGAAACAGGACGTATAAAATATATAGGAAGCTCCGCGAACGATTTTAGGGTGCCCTTCCTACTACAACGGCACCCGGTGTGAATTGCCGGTATGCACCAATAACGGGACACTGAATGCTGGTGGAAAAACATGCGCGTGCCCTCCAGGCTTCACTGGAGCCGCGTGCCAGTTTCGTGAGTTTATTTCGTATGCTTGCCTTTTTGCGTCTTTTACGTCAATAATCATTACTGGTATCTAACTGTGGCTGTTCGCAATTGTCCACCGGAGCATCCTGACAATTAAAGGAGCCACAAAGGGAGATTGTTTTGCATGCACTTTACGGGATCACTTCTCTTCATTCCCATACTCTCTCGTTGTCAGAGTAGACCGCTCTG
>JACMIF010004396.1:0-12403 GCA_014805445.1 Diplogasteroides magnus | reverse complement strand
TGGGAGAAGAACGAGGTCCCAGCTGCACGCAGAAAAGTTTTCGGTTTTTTCCACTATTTCCGCTGTAACTCCGCGAATACTGCGAATTGAGCGAAGAAAAAAATCACAGTTAACGATCGTTCGGCTGGCTACAATATACCTCTGAGACCTTCGAGGTAGCTTTTTTTCCCGAGCCAGGGCGAGTCAAAACGTTCCGAACTGAGGAAAAAGCGCGCGAGTAGGCCAACTGCGAAAAATCGCGCCGCGGCGCGTTATTGCGAAAGAGGCTGGTGATGGTGGCAACTAGTCTTGTGTGGGGAGTCTATGATAATTATGGGCACTGGCTAATATCCGGTTGGACGAAGATAATCGATGTGACAGTAGTGTTGCTAAGAACTTGTGGCTCAACCTAATAAATAATCATTGATCTATCGAGAGGGGTGAAATAACACTTAAAATAGAGTGAACACAGTTGTCAGTCGAACGTAGTGCTTGTACTCGGTAGCACCGAGTCGGTACAATAGTCCCTATAGGAAGTCGAAACAAAAATATTAAAAATCTGGCCTCCAAAATGTCGATCTCCTTGGCTCCCGCCTCAAGACATTGCTGTTTGGTCACTTTTAGAGTGTCCGCCTTCGTTCCGGTGATTGTGACTTTCGCTCCGAGAGCGGCGAACCTAACGGCTGCTTGACGGCCGATGCCGTTTGAGGAGCCTGGAAGATTTTGGTTACAATGTTTTTTAAACAAATATTAGCAGAAATTCGGCTTCAAAAGCCTTTGAAAATCAAACACATGGCTATGAGAAAAACAATGCGGGAATAGCGTTAAAGGGACTGTCCAGGGCGCCGATCCGAATCGCCAACTGACAAGGTCACTGTAGAAAATGAATTTGCCAAATTGTGAATGAAAATAAAATTTATGTTTTTGCGTCTATAGTTTGTGAGTCCCTAGGTCTAAGTGCTAACTATATTCTCTGTTAGGCTGTTTTCACTTCAAAACAAAAGAAAAGCTCAATCAAAGGAGCTACAGTGACATTTCAGTTTGCAATACTCGGCGCCTCGGACAGTCCCTTTAACAATGCTCATTTCAATTTGGATCACAATGACTATCAATATAATAAGAAATGGAAAATGCACACCTGTGATTAGGATCACCTTTCCTTGGAAGAAGTTCTCGACTGGCATCTTTGCAGTACAAGGCAAGCTATCAGAATTTGAGGATGTAGTAATTCCGACTCTTTATATACTGGTCAGAGGAAGGTGATCGTTGTAGCGGGCATATGGCACAAACATGCTACACAGAGGAGAGTAGAAGTCGAGAGAGTGTGTGTTTGAGAGAGGTGGCTAGACAACGAGAGGGCGTTCCTCTTCCCTACCTCAACTACATTCTCCATTGTAGTTTCTGATTGATGTACATAGGTGTTTTTAGCGAGAGTTCCCATTAGGAACTGAAATCCAAGTTACTTGGGGTACCCAATTAGGTTTAGATTGTATTTGAACAGTAAAAATTTGGTGCGTGCAGGAATTGCGCAGCATAAGCATTTGGTTGTCAGCGAGAAAGGACAACGGAATTGGGTGTTACTCAATTAGTTTGAGTGCACCCAAGTTACTACTTGGGTCTCGCTCATTCGTCCCGGCCTCTTCTTTGAGATAACCGGTCCTTTCAGAATTTTTTTCTTCATCTCACACTTCGCATGTCTGTCAACAATCCACAGGTCTAAACACGATGACGAGGAAAATATGATGATGAATGATCTCCTCGTTTTGCAAAATATCCCAGTAACAGGAGTGTGCGTCAATCCAATTGAGTACACCCGAATTCTTCCTTCAATTTCAGACAACTCGATTGAGTAAACAGCCAATGGTCTTTGGTGAATGAATTATTCCTCAATGCAAGCACGACTACGCTCACTACGTCATGCTAGTTGGGGGGCTTTTTTCAATTTCAATTTTCGATTTGCCAAGCCTTCGTGGGAGGGAGTTAAGGTTGGCAGTTTGACTATGTTTTCGGATATGTTTCACAGCTCTTATAAATTCAATATATGTAGCCACGGTGAAACATATCCGAAAACCTAGTCAAACTGCCAACTATAAAGGGAGTGCTCCATGCGGGCCATTCAGGACTTATACTGATCGCTTTAGGTAACCGGAGAGCGAAAATCACATGATCTACCAACTGCAAACTATATTTTTCAGCTCGCCCTGACGAGTAACATATTTGCATATCCTGGCCAAATATCTCCCGGTAGGTCCACGGGAACGAAAATCGCTTAGACTACTAACTACAGACTATAAAGAACAATTTTTGAATTGGTCCCATCGAGTGGAGTCGAATGATGTATGGGTCGAAGGGGTACGGCCACGTTTGAGATATTCCGTAATTTGGCGGTGTATTATTTGGATTTTTGAACTTTTCGTTCGCGCAGATTGCTATCGATTGGTGCTTGGTTTGAGAGAGACACATACAGACAGACACAACGGTTTTTTTTTAGAAATAAGGCAACAATTCAAAGACAAAACTGACATGAGCACACAACGGTAAAGGTAAGCACCTATCGCTGAGCGAATAGCTCATAATACGGGGCGCGAACAGCTTGAGCAAAGAAAATCGAATACAAAATTTGAAAAGTTTGGAGAGAGCCGAAAATTCCGATTTGTCAAGCATTCGTTGTATGGCGTTGCAGAGAGTTTACGTTGAGTCTGAAGAGTCTGAAGTATTTTATAATGTGTTTGTTAGTATGTCTGTCCACGAACATTTTTGAACTGTGTTCGTGGAGTGAAGTATAATGATATACATAGTTATAGGTTGAGGGTGGTACGGACATGTTTGAGAGATTTCGTAATTGAGAGGAAAATTTGAATGTAAATTTGGCTGGAATTGTTTTTGAATTTTCGAAATCTCGGCGAGTGGTGTCGAATGGTACTTGGTTTGATGCATGTTGAAGGGCAGCTCAGTGTGACAGAACCGACGGACGGAACGACGAAGAGACACTGGGGTACAGATCATAGGTTGTAGTAATAGATACAAGGTAACATTATCGGTGTTATGCATCCTAATTAAACTGTTATAACTAGTATGTTGGTAATTTTTTGAGTGAATGTCTCATTTTTTCAGAAATTTTCGTCGTTCTCTGGCATCTGCGTAGATATACATGTTTCAAGTCGGAGACCAAAGAAGCTGTGGAATGTTCCATATCTGAGTCAACGGCATGAAAACATTTCCAGCACGTCATAGACAGTTACGACGGTATTCAACCTAACGACCCATTTCTTTGTGGATCATTGCCCTTTCTTCTGCGCCCTTTCCAAACGATGTCATCTCTCGATGGTGTGGTGATTTGATCTGAACACTAGCAGTATATAAAGTAAAGTGTCGGTGCTTACATGTTAGGCAAGCAACTGAGATCATCTCCTCCGAAAGAAGATAATATGCACAGTCAAGTATGGCCTATTCAAGCCCTCGACTCTCACCAAGCAGTGATCCAACAGATCAAGTCACCGAGCGTCAATCCACATATCGTACTACTTGTGACTCTGCAGTTTTTAATCACATTCTTGGTCATGTTCTATGTAATCTAATAATAAAACTGTGAACAATTTCGTTGATATGATGACAATGTAATTATGATTTTATGCATCCTAACAGAACTGTTTTACCCAGTACGTTCGTTTTCTTTTTGACCTCTTTTGCGACCAATTCATCGATTTTCTTAGCCATCGGCGTGATTTAACATATGTTTTATCAAGACTACTTATGGGAAAATGAGATTCTGAGTAACAATTCGACTGGAAATAGAGTCAACTAGCAGTTCGCCTGACGAACGAAGACGAAAGAAGGAAACTAAGAGCTGCTTGCGACCTACATATTTTCGTTGCCAGAAAATGAAATGATGACAGAGAAAATACATGGAAAATGGAGTATGCATAATATCGGGACCTTTCGTCTTTTCATTTCTTTGCTTCTTCATCACGACCGTCATTACGTTCTTCTCTTCGCCAAGAATCTGGCCAATCTCCCCACACTAGCTGTGATTAGTGATTCTATAACGGCATTGAAGTGTATTTCTCATTCGTCTATTCCCACGGAGCTGTGGTTTCTATGAGCGATAAACAACTGCTCCGAGTGAATGAGACGAATGAAAATGCACTTTACTGCTGTTTTACAATTCCTAGCTGGGATGCATATCCGCCAGATAATCATAATGCACGTGAATATTTTGTCGAAAGACACCCGTTTTTTTGTTTTCAACTACTGACTGAGTATTGTCAGCGGTACATTTTGAATGCACCGGCCGATCACAAAACAGAACACGATGTAAATAGAGGAAGCGACCACTTCTTCCTATCTCTCGTGACTCTCCCTCACTCCTCTCTCGCTTTAGAGACACTGCTTTATCGGTCCACAATAACCAGAAAAGATGAACTGCTTTGTATTTTCCGGTCTTCCATAAGTTATACGGAGACTTCTCCCCTAACTGAGCCTTAGATCAAATATATTAGAGCACACATCGATTTAGGTTTCTAAAAATGGTTAAAAAAATTCCGGGGAGCTGTTGTCTCATATCATAGACAAGCATTCCGAGGGAATTAGAAAAATGAGAAACACATTATGACTATTGATTTAGAAACTCTAAAATAAACATTTTAATAAGAGAGAGCGGACAGAAATAGAGCAGTGCGAGAGGGGCAAGGGAAACACATCCACTGTGCAGAGACCACAAAACATGTGCGAAAACATTCAATGCTCTTTTCCTCCACGTTAATTCGCTAGTTTTCCCTCTTTCTGCCTCCATTACAATCCATTTGGTTGTGTTGCTAATTAATGTCCGTATATTTGCTGAAGCTGGCTAACGTTGAAGACACTTGTCAGCGTAACATGGATCCCAAGTGGCCAGGCCTGACCATACACTCGTGTATCTTCATTTCACAAGCCATATCTTTCATAACGTTCATCTATTTTCCTTGCGGCCTTGGAATGTGGAAAACGAAACACATATGTATCATGAGCACCCGTTCGCAATTCTCTATGTCTGCTGATTTTTAAAGAATGTTTGATCTTTGCCATTCCCTTTTGCTATTCCGTTTCTCTTATTTATCTCTCATTATTCCGCACTTTTTCATAGTGATAAATTCTGTTTAGGCATTGAAAACCGTCGTTCTCAAATGGCTGGAACCCCAAAGAATATAGAGAGCCCACTTGGAGAAAGTGTTAAAGAAGAGACTGATGGGCATCCAGAAGGGAAGAATACAGAAGAATGACCAGTAACAATCCATCAGTATGACCAGATGATCAAAAAGCTGAAGGAAATGAAAGTTGCTGAAGTGAGACACCTATGTCTTATACTTTTTCCTGAAGCAAATATTGCCACAAAAACATGTCAGCCCGGGTCAATGACATGATCACTATGAAATTTGAGCCATTATGGTGAAATTGCCTGATGCGCATCCGTTTTCGTCAAATTGTCGGCGCAAGCGCAAGTGGCACCTTCTATGCTGAAAGTTGAATGTTGATCCACCGATGAAATCAGAAACTAACAATTTGAAGCATGTAAGAAGCTCGTTCAAGTTATATGTATTTTGCTAAACTCAATCATAGTGTTCCCTCCCTTATAAATTCGTTTAGCGCCTTTGCCATTCGTCTAGTCTCCGCGGGCCGATAGAATCTTCATGAACAACCGCTCCACGAATGAAAAAAAACATTAAATGAATTAATAAGGCAACCCTACTTATTGGGTTCTTTTAGAATAACTCCCTTCGCGCTATTCTAATCGGATTGGGCATCATCATTGCGGCGGTCGTCATCATTTTTGTGCTTGCGAAATTCGCCATCGGTAAGTCGTTGATGAATTGACGATATTACGGCAAGCAGAAACATACCTTCAGAATTTATGAAAAATATGCAAAAATTAAAAAAAGTATAAAAAGGCAGATATTTTTCTGTGTGTATGTAACAAGAAAAACAAATGCAACTAAAATAAACGCCGCATTCAGATCAAGTCACGGTTGTCGAGAACACAAGAATGTTATATCGCGAGACTTTTCGGCTAGTTGATTCCATCTTTTTGCGGTTTTTATTGAGTGTACGCGCCCAAATAGAATTCTTTAACAAGGGTAGCAACATGACAGCCATTTAACTTCGTTGCAGTGGAAATGGAAGCAGCGGAATTGTTGCAACGACTCCCACTATTGGAAAGGAAACCGTAGCAGACATTCTCTTCAACAACAGAGATGTTTATGCGAAACAGGTACATCCAGCCGGGCATTTGCACGATGATTAATTTTCACAGGAGAATAAGATGATTTTGGACATTCGCACACCTATCAGGTAAAAAAAGATCATTAGCTGTGTTTCTTTTGCCTATTTCAGTCTCCAAGGCTTGTCCTACCACTGGACAAAACAAGAAATGCTAAAAAGGAACACGAGTTCTCCAACGGAGCTGGAAACGTCAGTGATGTTTACGCAGAATAAAATGACAAATTGCAATATCCAGAATGCAATATCTGGATTCCAGATGCTCATTTGACCTTGGTGCTGATCAACGTTTTTCCGCAATAAAACTATCCGATGGGAACAGGTATGGCTTTCATGATTAAACGAATGAAAAGTATAATCATTAGGCCGAGTCAACTCCACTGGACTTGCCCGAAAACAACCGCACCACTGACATGATGAATGCATTGAAAGGCTCACCATATGTTTGGCACATCGAGTATGGCTTGGCAAATGCAGACTCGAATAATCAGGAGTGGCAAACAGTGTTGCATTTGCAGTGGAACCTGCCGGGTCTGTTTGCTGGTCTGGCTGGAGCATGCGCGTCATCCTATTGGCGGACTAACAGCGATAAAAGACGGTTGGTACCAATAATGGCATTTGCTTCGTTCGTCCGTCCGTAACTCATGCTTTTAAGGCCTCAAAATTCGATGTTGAAAAACAAAACATTAATGGAGTACATTCAGGCTGTCAATTGGCCAAATGGACACGTTGTTAAAGCTGCTCAAGTATTCCGCACATCTGTTTCGCACACAGCCGGAGAACAGATAAACCATTCCATAGTACTTCCCTCTCTTTCACTCAGAGCTGTTTTTCAACAATCATGGATTAGTCTCGTGAAACACAACTTGTATTCTAATGTTATGATGATTCATTTCACCTGTCGCCTTAGACTATATCAAGCAATTTCACTTTCGACTGTTTCACACTCTGCTATTGAATGATTTTCTATGCTTGAGCGAGCAAAAAGGTAGAACTACGTAGAAGACGGTCGATCGAAGCATGTGCACCGATCGATAACTGAGTTGGACGAACAATGCAGAATATATTTATTTTCAGTGTATTCGGAACGTAATTTTATCACTACGATCTTTTTCAAGATCAGATCGTTCACTATGTCTTGGAAAGATTCTGCTCAGTTTTTTTCACGATTTTCAAATGCATAAACGAGAAGTGAATTGTGACTTCGGGCAATTGTGCCACTGTACTCTTCCTTTTTCGGAAAATACCAGTGACGAATCTGATATAAATGCATAAATAAGACGGTAGCTACTAGGGCTAACACACAGTCGATATGGCTTAATGAAGTACAGATTAACTAGCGGAGAAGCCGCGGGAAGAATGCTAGCACTCTAGAATTAAATATTTAAATTATATTATATGTCCCTCGGAATTGCGTAAAACACCAACCGTCATCACAAAATGTTGTGTTAACTGTGATTCGTAAACTCCGGTAAGGTTTAAAATATACATGCACGTCCCAACGAAAACGAAAACGGGCAGGATGAGCTGCACAGTTAGAGCCTGAGAAAGTTTTTCTCATATATTCAGGTATTAGGGTTTCCAAAGCGATTGTAGTTCATTTCTCATGCGTCTGATCACCGCGGAGCTAGATCAGACGAATGAAGGAAATATATTTCTTCATTCGCTAGAAAACTGCTCCGAGTAGATTATACGAATGAAAAGTGCATTTTACGACAGATTTAGAAACCCTAGTATCCTTAGATGGTTTTCGGTACTTGCAAGTCCATCACACTTACGCGAATGAGCATTTGGTGCATTTCTCGGGTGGTAGAGCTCATACGGAACTGAAAGATACCGTGCAACATCATAGAATGATGATATGAACTGACCGTCGCTCCGTTAAAGATGCCCACAAGTTTCTTTCTTACGATAATAATTGTGATGAAGACTGGCGGACTGACGAACCAAATATATCCGATGACGCTAACTGCTGTCGGCTTCAAAGTGTTCACAATACCTTCAACTCAAAATTCTGAGATGGAGATAAATGTTCGACCTGTGTAAACGTAATCCTCCAGCAATCCTTTATATGCTGGCCGAAGAGAGTTAAACTTATCGCGCACCTCCTCGATAGGATCCATGGCTTGAAAGTAGACTAGCTGCACATATAACTCGTGCTTTAGCTTTATCGTCATGAAGCATGCCGTAGCAACACAAGTCGGAATGTAGAGTGCGAAGCAAGTGAGTAATCTTTGGGTTAGTGACCGGTTTCGTCACTACGCGCAGACGATAGACGAAGGAAACGCTGAGAAGTAGACAGGAATGAGCTAAGCAAGCCACAACCATGCCTAGGCGAATGGCTAATTCATTATTTACAATATGCTCACAGTAAAAGAAATGGCACACTTTCCTTCCAAGAAATACACACGGTCCATGATAAATGCACACAAGCATTAGGGTTTCTAAATCGGTATTCAAATCAATTTCTGATTCTTCCATTCTCCGCGGAGCGGTTGTCTATCGCTCTTAGGGACAACCGCTCCGCGGAGAATGGAAGAATCAGAAATGAATTTGAATACCGATTTAGAAACCCTAACAAGCATCTGATTTATTGGAATCAGCCTATAATGCTTAGGCTTTGTTACGTTGAATCTACATTTACCGTGCGGATGCAAGCAAGCTAATGAGTGTAGTGATGAAATCGATAATTGCATTATTGTAGAGGATGATTGAGTAAGTACGAATTGAAGCGGGTGACCTGTATCTGCTGCAGGGAAATCAATATGAGTTCTGACCTTTTCCAAATGGCCACGATGAGCAAAATGTTAGCAAGTAGGCCTGTGATATCGACGATGCATAGAATTATACGATACACAGTGTTGATAGATATGGGAAACATCATTTAGAAGTGAGCGTCTTTCTATATGTGTTCCGGTTAACAGATCTTGTGCTTCTACGAACGAAAACGTTATTTAGCTGTTTGAATAACAAAAGGTCGGGATAATTGAAAACGTGCATCTAAGACGATTTACAGTGCATTAGGGAAAGCATGACACAAATGGATGCAGTCCTTTCTTAATAGGAAGTGTAATCACCTGCGATAACGCTGTACTTTCAAAGTGTGATTGCATACTACCACTTTTTAGAACAACATCTAGACTAATTGATTCGCACTGCTCGTAATTAGTCTACACAGCTCGAATTCAGGTGTGTCGAGAAATATTGTGGCGAAAACCTGATTGAAATCTGATTGAAGTGATTGCATACCGATTAGGGCTGGCTAAACGGTTGCGGGATTGCGGGCCCGCAATGCCCTCCCTCTCGCCTCCCCGCAATGGGAGGCGAGAGGGAGGGCAATTCATTGCGGCCCGCCATGAGAGGTCACGCGATTGCGGGCCCGCAAAGCCCGAATAGCCAACTCTAATACCGATGCGGGCTCAGATATTTCTGTCATGCCCATCACACATATTGTCAATAGTATTTTTATTGTTATATGTTGTAAATCACAAGAGAATTCACATCCGAACAATCGTACATATTTTTCATTCTTCTCTAATTGCCTGTCTCGATCTGCGTGGTGTAGGTGGACCTTTGCACGGATATCGCCTGTGTCTTCAGAAATCCTTTCCGAATCAAACGTCCATGTGACAAAATTAAGACGGTGTTATAGGCCGCAGGATACGTGGCCATTAAGGCCAAGCAAATCAGATTCAGTCCTAAAAATATTTCCACTTAAGGCACACTTGCCTAGTTCTGCTTACGGTAGTCGGCATCTTCGTATACCATTGCGCATACTATCCCGGCTGCAGGAACTATCAAAAAAGTTGCTGGAATTGCACTCTGAATGTATCATATACTGTACTGGCCAAAAGGTTATCCAATCGCGATAATGATGGTTTGTCGACGAAACGCGAGTACATACCTGTATAACCAAATACCACGACATTTGCTTGTGGAATTCCCATCGACGGGATTTGCTCTTTGTTTTCTAGGAAAGGAAATTGGTTCGATAATCTGGACACATGTTACCGTAATACTTACGAATTTGTTGATGTAGTGAAATATGTGCGTGACGACGAGAATTAATCCTGTCGCACCTTCAACGATCAACTGAAAATGGAAAAGAGTTTGATTGTTTCCACAATAAATGACTCACAATCGCAATTGACGCAGTCAGGATATTGAGTCCATCAATTTCCGCGTTTCTGTTATAGGCCATTAATGCAAATCCTCTTTCGAAGAACCACATCATATCAGGGTATTCCTGAACATGCTAATGTAGGCATTGAAACAAATCCTTTCATACCCCTTGTATGAATTCCATTCCACCGTCGACTTGCTGTCCCATAAAAGTAAGTGCAACGCCCACAGGACAAGCGAAAAATACGATGGATGGCGGAAAGGAGAGAGCACAACAGCTCTGGTAGCCTGGAATGACAAATTTGCGGATAAATCAAATTGCACTAATACGTCGGAAGTGAAATCTGCTTCCGGGTATCATGGCAGACTGATGCCTGTAGAAGAAACACAGAATAGTTGCTGCGGCTGTTTGCGTGAGAGCAAATACCCAGATAGTCTGTGTTTTCTCTCAATTATTGCACTTTCTTCCGGCAAACGTACAACCAGTTAGTGAAGGTCGAAAAACTTGAGCATGAACGGACAACCAATACCTGAAAATGTGGTTATTTTAAAAGATTATTTTACTCGTTAATCATTGACTGGGAAACGAAAGAAGTCGAAGTGCGTTTCCCATGTGTCTAAGTCCTTGGGAGCGGTCCTATCCATCGCATGAGAAGAATAGCGCGCAAACCAAATTCACCGAAACGTCGATATACGCGCATTTATAACGTTCGAATAATTTCAAATAATTCCTTGTCAAATTGGATTGAAAAATTAACCAGCACAATATCCAGCCTCAAGCAGCCAAACGATAATTGGAGCAAGTAGAGGAAGGAAGAAGCCGTAAAATGATATCCAGAACTGGGCGATATTCGTCAACCTCTTCAAGTATGTTTTTGTATACCTGCAGATATCAATGATGGCCCCGAAAAGCAAGATCAACATTGCGCGTGGTTGGCGAGTACAATATGTAGACAACAACGCCCGATGTTAATGTAGAGACCAGTCCAACAATATTGTAGTAGCTGTAATGATAGACATGTTGAAAGATGTCTAAATTGGTAGTAAAGTGCATTCCTCATTCATCTAATCCACTGGGAGCGGTTGTCAGTCGCTCATAGAGACAACCGCTCGGCGAAAATCAGACGAATGAGAAATGCACTTTACTACCGATTTGGAAACGCTAGTATGTTGTCAGCAGTAGCCAGTGCAAGCGTAAATATGACAGTATCAAGTCAGAATGAGATCTTCTCCATGAGAGTACGTGTAGTTCTTCATTTAATTGTAAATTGTGAACGAATAAAACAATCAACGTGGATTCTGAAAATGCGCGCATATGATTCGTCGAACTATTTATGGTAGGTACTACGTGACCAAATTGACGCGCATCAAATTGTTTTTATTATTATTATATTTTATCCATTTGCTGAGATAAGGGAACTTCATATAATTGAATTATGAAAGGCCTATGAAAGATTTACGTAAGTCGTCACTATAAGGCGGATGGCAGAATCATTCATTGTTCCATGGCAGCAACTGCTGTAAATAATGATTAGGGAGTATAATTTCATTTATGGGACCGCCCTGACAAAAACAAGGAAGTGAAGGGACATAGTGCATTCTATTAGGGCGTTCGGAAAGTACCTTCACTATTTTGCTTTAAGACGCAGTAATTATAAGACCGGACTAGTCTGTGACTACTTTGTCAAGTTGTTTCGAGCTATCTCAAATGCAGTGCATTATGATAGTTGGTAGTACAGAAGTTACTTACAGATCGGTGACCTCATAGGTCCTCCTAGTTTTTGAATTGCTTCAGATTGAGTATATGAATTTGGCGATTTTCAGCGTCGAAATTCAGAAAATCATAACTTCCTTCTACATCAACATTTTTCCACGTTCTTTTCTCCATTCGAACCGCCAGGCCCAGTTCTATAAAATACTTTTTCAGATGCCTATAAATGTTCAATTTGCGCAAAAATGTTTTTGAAAACCTGAAATTTTCATAATCTCTTTTTCGTTCTTGTGAATAGTGGTCATAATTGCCTATGTAATGTCCACGTTTTTTTCGCTT
>JACMIF010004394.1:0-12406 GCA_014805445.1 Diplogasteroides magnus | reverse complement strand
GCCTGAATGTGAAATATGAATTCATGGCTCTTTTGAATACTCTAGTTTTCATGGAGGGAGTCAGGCAAATGTAAATTCTCTTACGGGGCTTGTCTTGGGCAGAACGGTGGAAGTTTCGGCTGGAGCCTGAATGTGAAATTTTAATTCATAGCTCTTTTTAATACTGTAGTTTTCCAGGTGGGAGTCAGGTGAATTCAAATTCTCTTACGGGGCTTGTCTCGGATGAAATATGAGGTCAATATCATATGACGTCATCGTCAGTATCACTTTTTTCTTACAACAAATCAATGACATCATTTATAGAAAAGAAATTACCACTGGAAGAGCGAATACGAAGAAAGTCGCCAGGAGAGCGATAACGGAAGAAGACTGGATGAGCTTCATTGTGATCTGAAATGACTGTTGTATTGACTTCAACCATTTCTTGATTGCTTTGGACAATTCAAAAGGAAACTGAAACATGTATAGGGAGGTACGTATAATACCTAAATTCTAATACGGACAATGATATTATTGACGAGTCAGAACGAAGAACAAAAGTGAATTTAAACACATGAAAGTTATTAAAGAATCTCTATGAAATATAAAAGAGATAGGTTGTCACCTCTCTACAGTATATCAGTGATGAGAGGATGATAAATGACACATTAGAGTCATTACAAGAAAGATGCTAAAGGGTTCCAAGATTGTAAGACTAGTCAACCCTTGACCGAGACACTGTGCAATCTGACGCCGATCCTGTATATAAAATAGCGGGCGAACATCTTACTTGGAAAAATACGAGACCAGTTATGGATTACGGTAGCTCAGCTAGATTACAGAAGCACAGGGGTGATATGAGAATTAAGGTGAGAAGGGAGGTAGAGAGGGTATTGTCTTCCCAAAGTGACTGACATCAGTGGGATCTGAGCCCATTTATACCAGGGCGAACCCCGTCTCCGCTCTGCTCGGCACCGATAAGGCCGATGGGCGTGTTCAAGGCGTGTCGTACAAATTCCACTAGGCTTTCCCCTTTTCTCTCTTTCTCAACGCCCATGACCCTCCTGTATCAGAGACAACGAGCAAGAAGAGAGGAAGGACGGAACAATGACTCTTGATTATTGCGCGATACCCTAACGCGGGCCGTGCTGTCGTACCAGCTTGCTGTGATCAGCAGATTAGTCACTGTAACGGGCAAACTAAGCATTATGCAATCATTTCACTCAACTGCGCGATTGCCTCTCATCTTTATGAGACAACCGCCGGGACGAGAGGAATGGCTGGGATTCACTCGCTTAGTCACCGACAAGGCGAAATATTGCCTAATCTGTAGCTGGTCAGGCGCAATTGTTGTAGCTTGTTCGTTTGCGTGCAATTGTTTTTAATAAGTGCAAAATCTGCCCAAGCGAAAACATTAAAATGATTGACTCTGATATTAGGCTACTTGCCGAAACATACTCGAAAATGAGAGAAAAATAACGTTGTCGATGAGACCGTTTGCAAGATGTGATGGAAGAGATGTCAAACTTTCCAACCCTCACTACTCATTCTCCTCTTTTCAATAGCTGTTGTGCAATAAAAGACGTTATTAGTTGCCAAATGAGTTCGCGTTGTGAGGTTCTATTGAATTACCCAACTTTTGCGACCTTTGGTTGAACTCCCATTTTATGTTCACTTGCAAAGAGTTCTGGAAGAGAATATGGCTGAGTCACCGAACAATCCAGTCACTGAATATTGCCTCATGATGTGATTGATATTTCTGTCATTTTTGAGTGTCATCAGATGAACACTCATTTGTATGAAAAGGAGGAAGGGAACAGATATCATTCACGGAAAATGGCATCATCTCTTGTCCTTTTTTGAGAATGATTACGCGTCCTTATGGAAATGAGGAAATGTCATTGAAATGTACAGCGAGAGCGAACCGTTGAAAACATTTTTATTTTCTCTGGACTGGAGACCCGTGAAAAGTCAACATCCGCACATAGAACATGCAACTATGGGGAAAATCCCTGTCATTCACAGCCACTTCTTCTTATTAGTTGGCGATAACTAAGTTGATTTCCAAGTAAACCTCAATACATGTGTTCGTGCTGCGAAGTATGTAGGTACCCAAGGCCATTCTGAGAACAACATATTTTGGACGGTCTGTAGACAAGTCGTCAACAGCCCTTCCATTCATCATCGTTGTTGTTGATTGTACTGATCTGACTCGCAATCTCGTGAATGACTTCACGTCTGACGATGATAAGAAGTGTTGGATCATGACGAAGCATGCTTTGCTGTTTTTTGGTACGACAGGACATCAACAGCGATAAGAACTATCAAAGAGGCACGCCACATTCCAGAGGGGGCCATCGACAGTGATCTTGATAAAAAACTTTTTCGAGTTTCGGAGGTGGATATTGGTAATGCCGATGAGACTGTCCCGATACAGCCTATTAGTTGTTGCCATTTTGGCGACCTCCAAACAGCATCTACGGCCATTTCATGGTCACTTGCGATGAGTTCTGGAAAAGATGTTCTGAGACATCGAATCCATTCCAGTTACTGAATATTTCCTCATACTTTTAGAATGATAGAGACGTAAATATACCAAAGACGTTTGCGTCGTTATGGTAAATGGCACATGCCGTATTCCAAGCATCTTATCATGTAGGTGGCTCTATGATAAGACGAACATAAAAAATTGACGTCACGTCCGACGTTGATGGCTGCTTGGGCGAACATGACGAAATACACTTTCACCCGTCAATCGTGATAAGATAACGCTCCTTTAGTCAAATAAATCTTTTTCATAAAAACCAAAACTAGGTCGATATTTGGAGTACGAACAGTTCAGGTGGGTGCTTGGGGTCTCTCTCATTCGATTGCTATTTCAACGTTTTATAGCCTCCGCTCTTGATTTTGAGTATGTTTCAAGAGTGAAATATATGGGAAAGAGCAAAAATTGGAATGCAGAATTGTCATTTTATCTGTGTTGGCCGCAATGTAACTACTGCCATTGAATGGCTTCGCGTCGTATGTTATGAGTTGAACGACTATGTCGAAAGGCTTTATGTGCACACTGATGTTATGTGGAATGCTTCAACAACGACGACAGTGTTCGGGGTCTAGCATTTTCTGGGACTGGGAAGTTTTATACATTCAATTCAGAGTTACGGGAACATTGAAGAACACCAAAAAATGCCAATCCTAGTGACCCTGAAATCCGACCATAAGCTAGAAAGCATGTAAATATTGATGCGCTTCCATTGAAAAATGCTTTATTTGCACAGCGGTGACGAAGCTTGGAATGTGTGCATAATACAAAATTATCAATGAGTGAGGGCTATTTCGCTTCCGCCAATAATGATTCAATTGAGAGAACACAGTCGTCAGAATGAAATGCTCGTAACCACTATAACAGTTCCATTAGGATTCATAATGTATGCCATGTTCTTCCATTCAGTTCTCTTCCAATCGGCACTCCTCTTCTCCGGATCCATTCTCTCCCCCTGGGCAGTGCGGACGAACGCCACCATCCACCACACAAGGGAGCTGATCGCAAGGGCGGGCTGCAACAACCACAAATCAGTCGAAGAGAAGAAGAGGTGAGCGGGTGGTCCGTTGGTAGAAAGGATGGCAGACGATCCGGAGGTCGGGGGCTCGAATCCTCTTGATTTCATTTCCACATAATTAATTATCTTAGCGTTTGCTGGTGTAGATATTCAAGCGGATTAACGTCGGTCAAGTGATTTTGATGTGCAGGCTTTCGCTTCTTCGCAAGCAAACATGTTTTGTCATGTGAATTACCCAGGGCGTGTACAGGGAAAGAATGCAGGGGATCAAAAGGGGAATTAAATTTACGTGGAGATAAGAAGAATAGGCAGATTAGTCCGAATGTTAGGGTGAAGCACGGGCAAATAATCACTTGTTGGGGACCCCACTTCACGTTTTCAAGAGCTACAATGAACCAGAAATTACAGTTTTTCTATTTTACGTTGATTGTTATTATAAGTCGAGTTCATAAAAGGATCTGGTGGTTAAGGTGAAACCATAACATAAAGTTTTGAACTGCTAGTGCAAGCGTATTCCATAAATAGGGGTACAGAATTGTATCTCCCTGATCTCACTTCATACGACAGACAATTAGACTGTCTTGTGCGCGACAGACAGGCCATAGCGACAGACGGCAGACAACTATTGCTGTTAGTGCAAGCCATTAAGTGCGCAGAATTTTACCTCACTGAATTCAATCAGTGCAAGTCTAGTACAGAATAAGGGCGCAGAGTTTTACTTCCCTGATCTCAGCTCACACGAGAGACAATTCTATAATATGTCTGTTTGTGCAAGCTTATTGCATAAATAAGGGGAACAGAAGTTTGCCTCACTAATCTCTTAGCAATCATTCTTTCACTTCACAAAGACTTTTCCTGGAATGTGTGTGCTGACTGTTAACACGTCATTCATTCATTTGGAATGATTACAATTAAGGGCGTGACTGACTGTTTGAGCACAAAACACACACAAAAGATACTGCAAGATTTGACCATTTTACAGGCAAAAACTGACAGGGTTAAAAGAAAGCTCTGTAATATCGGAGGTGAGATTGCCACACACCTTCAACCACTTTTCGTGAGTCTGAAGATTCATCTTAAAGACTGGAATACACTTCAGCCTAGATTTCACATTTTTGCTTACTCTTGCAGACCAAACCTGAAAATGCACTTGATCTTTGTGTGTCAAAGTCAAAATTAGCAAAAAATGAGCATTTCTCATTCTGCCAGCGAATCTCTATCGAACTCCTCGGAGATTAGACGGATGAAAAATGAGCAATTTTCCGATTATGAAATCCCTAAGTGTGTGTCAGCCTTTTCTAGGAGGATTCCTATCATGTATTTCGTTTTTATGGGCGCAGTGCAAAGATACCGATGGTGACAATAAAAATATGTGCAGTTGTGTCCGTTGTGCTCATCGGCAGCGCCCTGCTTATGAAATTAGAAAATGCGGTATGTGACAACCATGGATGTTCTCGCCATAGTGATGAAATACGTACAGTCGAGACTATGCCGTCAAGTACGTAGGCTTGTCAGATAGTAGGCGAAATGGGTTTATTTTTAAAAAGTAACTATCGAGATATAGAATCTATGAAGCAGAACAGAATTAGCATACAAACTGCCTACCATACTGTACGGGTAGGCCATTCCAAAGAATGTAGTTGTAAATTCCCCATTCCATTGTGGTCAAGAGTATATCAATAGCACTCGAATGAGCGATAAGCTTGAGGTGTGTCCCATCCTTATCTCTTCCGGTCATTGTCTATTAATGATTCATGACTAATGATGTATTAGGTACCGGTGGCGTTCGAATTCCTTAACACACCCTGAATCAGGGATTCGCAGACTTGTTTGAATTTGAAAATATGAAAAGCTTTTCAGATGCCTGAAGACGATTCCAATGGAGAGGCTGAGGAGAATCGAGAACAAGTTCTACAAAGACAAGGAAGAGGTAAGGTATTTGCTTGAGAAAAGGAGGACATTTTCCCCTCTTTTCCAACTAAGGCAGAGTGAATCTCATGCTTTCCGTTACTATGCACTCTCATTTGCTAGGTCATCTGTTGTGCATAGATGCTGCCGCCCTATAGAGATCCCATTGAGATGAAAAACACGCACGGGATTCACTCTACAAACACTAATTGCAACGCAAATATTCACAATGTCAACTAATTTTTTCGTTCTGACAAAATTAAGCTTTCTAAAAATATTTCGCCGACGTAGTGCGCCTCACATTAATCTTGTTTTGACGCAAAGCTATTTATGTGACCGGAGAAACATAACACGTAGTTAATTCACGTAAGGACATTGAAACCAAAATTCATATTTTTTTACATTTTCAGAGCCTCTACGAGATGTACCGCATGGGTTGTGCAGTTTTCACACCGGTGCGAACTTTCTCATAATCATATAAATAATCATAAAGGTTCCAAAATCTTTCAAATTACGAGTAAGTTGTCCAAATGAGCATTAACCATTTAACAATTAGTACTTTAGGTCATCGACTCATTCCTCGGATCCGACAGCCTCATTCCCTCTCCCGGAGAAGAACTAATGAGGAGGCGGGCGAAGATTCCCACATTGATATCGTACACTGCAGATGAACGGATCATGGCCACGAAGCAATTGGGTAACCTATGAAATTATTTTTAATTTTTTTAATTACATATATTGTGATCGCCATCATGGTATTAGTTGCGCACGTTTACTAATGAAAGATAATGTAGTTTGGCTTTCTGAAATTTTTGTGGAGCTGCGGGTTTCATGAAGAAGAAAATATCTATTAGCATAACCTCACATCGTTTGAGTATGAAGTACCGACACAAAGGTGTGAATATTTCATACTCAACACCGCAACGTCTGGATGAGAACCCCTTGGGTGAATTATGAATATGGGAACAAAGTGATTTTGCAGTGGAGAACGAGTCAGAGACGCGGAGACTAGGGGAGCATATTCTGCCGCAGATAATCGACCCACAGAGTGCAGGAAAGGTGGAGGTGAGTGGGTTTTTTGGTAAAAGACAACAGCTTTACATGAGAAGGATGGAATTTCTTTTTTTTTAATCCGTGATTTCAGCACATCACGGCGCTCCTCAACCGTTATTTTAACGGCTCGGTGTACTCGACGAAGGGAGAATTCGAGGGTGCGCTGCATCGATGCACCAATGGTGAACTATGCTTTATCTTCGCACACATTAATCCCTAGTCGTCAAATAACCAATACTGTTAGAAAATTGCAACAAAGAACGATATTTTTGAAAGCGAGAAAGCTTGTCCATTGCATAATTGCGGAGCAATAATTTGTCCGGTTTTTTCAGGCGAGCAGTTCGCTTCGTTTCATCAAGAAGCGCTTCACTACACAGAGAATGGAGTTCCTGTTTACATGATCAAGTCGGATATCTACAATGGGACAGGTGGACAGTTAAGCCATAAAAGTAAAATGTCTTGAAAGAGAAGAATTACTGATGTGTTCACAAGAACAAGATCAATACTCAAGTAAACCAGAGAAAGTCTTATTTTGGTGTTGAAATATATGTGACGTCATGTGACTAGTCGTAAAGAGCAAGCCAATTTGAGATAATTTTTCTCTCTCTCTCTTTTTTCGATAATTATAGAGAACAATGGAAAGACGCGTTCTCGGATACCCAACTTGGTTTACATGAATACTAAGAATTACAACCTATCAAAGCGGCAAGAATGGCCGTACTCTCATTTCTCTTTATCTCTTCTAACAAGAGCATGCGGAGCAATTTCTTGTTCTGCCATGTACAGATGACGTTATTTCCTCATTTCCTACCGAAATTCCGTAGAGCCTAGGACTGATTAGCATCGCTTTTTGCAGCGCCCACCAACCACGGCGTGGACGTGTGGATTCTCTTTGAGTGCTTCGATGCAGTGAAGAAGACTGATGAAGGAGAGGGGTGAGTGGGTTGTTATTGAGTAAGCGAATGGACTTTTGCGCCATGATGGGGAAATAGACACGAAAGTGATTCCTTTCAAAAACTAAAACATTTTCCAATGTTGTGAAAAGGACGCGCTGTTTTACTCTTTGTGTGATGCTTGGGAATTTTTTATGAACGTTTTAGGGAACTTTAATGAAGCACGAAATTATATGTTTCGCACATAGTAGAAAACATCAAAAATACTTTGTGAGCTGGTAATGAACGACAACGTGGAAAATAGGTACATACATATCTGAAGCAAAGAAATATCTGAAGTAAAGAAATCATTTCAGATGGAACGTCTCGACATGGGGGCATCTTCTACCGTACAGGAATCGATTGGCGGACATCATCGCTGACTTCGTATATAACCGGTAAATAAGCACTACATATCAACTAATGCATCCTCAAAAAGCATAGCAGAAAATATTTTTAAAAATCAACAAAAAACTAATACTTTTCATTATTTTATGTAAACTAGAACATAATCGAGTGTTATATCAATCCTGCTGACAAGTATGCAGACTTCTGATCTTTGTAGTACGATTCCGGTCTTTGTAGTCTGACTATTCAGTTCATCTTCGTCGCTGACCGCCTTTTCTCCACTTCGTCGTGTGTCAAATCGATTGACTGTAACGGGTAAAGATGTGGTGGACGCCGAGATGGACGACTACTACTTCTGGTCAGATTTGGCAGTTGTAGATCCCTGAAAGCAGATCACTTCTTTTGGTTTCCTTTATGAGTGTTGAGCAAATGAACATTAATGTTCAAATCGACTGAAATTCAGGGGCTTTAAAGGAGCCACAAAGGGAGATTTATTTGCATGCACTTTTGGGATCACTTCTCTGCAATTCCCTTACTCTCTCGTTGTCAGAGTAGACCGCTCTCACGACGAGAAAGTGAGGGAATGGAGAGAAGTGAACCCGAATGTAAATGCAAATAAATCTCCCTTTGTGGCTCCTTTAAGGGGCGAAAGATAAAAATTGACCTCGGTAAAGGCGACGTATTTTTCCATCTCATCAGTATAGCGCAAGTGCCCATGACCTCTTCTTTTATTCATTTTAAATGTAATTCATTGATTTGCAGGAGACAAACGTTGCCAGCGCTCACAGCCATCGTTGAATCTCCCATATTTCCTATTATTCAGGTACCATTGTTAAGGATTTTTTCCTCTCGTGGTCTGGACTCAACAAAACCACCTCGCATGTATAAAAATTTCAAAACATGCTGAATCGCAGTTCGAATAATTTCATTTCGATGCATGATTCAGCTCATTCTTTACAGCGCAAGATCCTCTGTTCTGACAGCACTCCATACGAACTGCCATTCTATGTGGCGACCACGCTATTGGTCAGATAATGTTAAAAATTAAATTATTTCATAATTTAATGTTATAACGTTTTAGGTTTTTAGAAATATTATTAAACAAACTCGAAAAATCAAAATATTGTTGTTTTTCAGATCGGCTCCATGATCCTAAGTCTCGTGCTCTTCACGCACAGGAAAAGACGAATCTCGCGGGACAGGAGAGTGCGCGGACCCTGAATCAGTCACGAGCTCCTTTCCCGCCAAGATTCAAATTCAATCCCTGATGATCAGGGTATTTTTCTAAATTCCAGATTAGGCATCGGATTGCAAATGTTTATCTTTCTAGTTGTCATGTACGGATTTTCTTATCCGGGTTGTGACTTGCTTTTGCCTATGCTTTACTATGCACTAGGGTGGGGTATTCGTCGTTATTCGTGCTAGTCGAATATTCGTTAGCGGTGGGCCGAATACATTCGATGGACCGAATCTCATTCAAAGGAAAGTGATGAATGAATTCGGCGTCCGAATATATTCGGCCTCAATGGGACCGAATATATTCGGTATTCGGCGTATATTCGAACCTTCACTTCCGTTGCAAAACGTAGGCGTTTTGCAAGGGGATGGGTTCTGCAATCAGTGAATATTGTCCAGAAAACGTTAGGTAATGCATTTTCAATGTCGTAAAGTCAAATTTTAAGATACAAAGGCGTATTGGCGTATACAGTAACCGCATATTTATATAGAAAATACAGATATTTTCATCAACAGCCGTAAAGTCGGTAGTCGTAACAGTAGTCGGTCGCCGAGAAATCTCCGTCTACTTGTTCTATGCAATAGCGAAGAAAAAACTCCTGTATCAGAATTCTTTGATATTTCGGAAGACAAGAGAAAAGCAAAGTGCAAAATGTGCAAAGACAGAGGTATATTTTATTTATTTATCTTATTATTTATTATTTACGGCTGTTGATGAAAATATCTGTATTTTCTTTATACATATGCGGTTACTGTATACGCCAATACGCCTTTGTATCTTTATATTTCGCCTTTACGACATTGAAAATGCATTACCTGAACGTTTTCTGGACAGTATTCACTGATTGCAGAACCCATCCCCTTGCAAAACGCCTACGTTTTGCAACGGAAGTGAAGGTTCGAATATACGCCGAATACCGAATATATTCGGTCCCATTGAGGCCGAATATATTCGGACGCCGAATTCATTCATAACTTTCCTTTGAATGAGATTCGGTCCACCGAATATATTCGGCCCACCGCTAACGAATAAAGAACGCAGAATAATATTCGTATTCGTATTCGAACGCCCCACCCTACTATGCACCACAAACGAACACATTGTACGCTCGTTTCGTTCTTTGATACACTGTCTACTTAGTTTTTGTGTACGATTTTGTCTATGTTTCAACTGTGAGATATATAGGCAAGAGCAACAGTTCAGTTGTGATACATTGTGTTAGGTAAAAGGCAACTGTTCCGTGGACATTTACATCATAATAGTGATATGGACATCAATCCAAAATTTACTGCTCATTCTCAGTTTTATCGCTATGGCGCAATGTCCATGGCCCAGTTGCCTTTATACTGCTTTATTTAGTGCCATTACTTCGGGTTTTCGCACCGATTTCTCTAGTCCGAATGAGATTTTCCGCAAACAAAGTTTTGTATAGTTTGATTAGCCTTTTCTGGATTGTGAGTTGAATGATTCTAGTCCGTTCCGACTTCAATAGCGTCATTTATGCCTTTATCTTCAAATTCTTGTGCAAATCGAGATTTCTTCCGCTCTATTGTCCTGTTCAAAGTTGCAGCGTACGATTAGGTGTCCGAGGCCTATAAACCGATTTGCCGCTCAAAGGCGCTTGTGCGACGTTAGAATATCTATTATCGCAAGAATCTGGGCACTTGTCTGTACTCTCTCCTATCACATTCTCACTCTTCGCAGATAAACGACCCCTTAAGAAGGGGGATGAAATGATCACGTCAGCTAATCGGTTATCTGCGTTTGCCGAAAAGGTGCGTATGGTTTGATTATGAATACGGAATGGCGGCTACGTACGAACAAAGGAAGAATGTGAATTGAGTCACTGAACAAAGGAACTACGTGAAACGAGGGATTCAATGTATTATTTATGTTATCTGTATTTGGAAAAGAAGAGCAAGAATTTTGCTTCATAGACTTTTCATTCAATGCTTGTGAGAATTTGCATTTGGTCACTTCAAAATTTACTTCAATTTCAAAGGTCCCGACGTAGAGGTCAATCTTTTTATGCGTCTATGCAACTCACTCTCCCTCATCGAGCCCAAGATATTGATCTACTCTTCGGGAATCGTCACACTAATTCATCGAAAGGCTTCGTTATGTTATGATATCGGTATATGCAAATCAGTTGTTCTCATAAGTTGCATATTTTATTTCTAAAAATAGTGAAACACATAAAATGGCAAATTGAAGCAATTCATCGTTGCATAAGGATTTCTAATTAATAACAAATTGACATAAACCACAATAATATTTTTCACCTGTAAGTTCGCTGGGAACCACTGCTTATTGTTCACAGAATTATATGTACTATTGCTAGCGTTTCGATTTCACTCATTGATTTCATCTTTGATGAGGTCAGTAAGGCATACAATCAAACGCGACGGATTATTGCGCACGAAAAATCATTTTACAATAGCATAGATACGAAAAGAACGATGGCTGAGACGATGAAAGACTGCGTGACGCCGAACTGCGTTGTGGTTTCTGAAAAATACAAATATCGCTGATATCCGAACTATTTCAGCAGCGGTTAATCTCGATCCCTTGAAACATAATCGAAGATACGAGATGACCCCCAGTAGATGAAACTGGTATTTTTGGCACAAAAAGGATTTATCAGTCAATCAAAATTGGTGCTGTAGGATTCTTAACACTCGGATGAATCATAATCACCTGGTTTCGGCCTTGCAGTCGTCGTAGGCGCGGCCACAGAAGTCGTGGGCTCAGAAGACGTGGACTGAATTTTACATTTTAAAATTGTGATTAATAGGACATGATATTTTTAAATAGGACATGATACTTAAAAGTGAACAATTTATAATTCATTTCATACCTCAGCAGTGGAAGCTGGCGTGGTAGGAGTTGTTGGGATGGTGATTGGCTTAGTGGGTGTCGACGGGATGGTGGAAGTCCGTGTCTGGATTATTGATTCGTTATATTCCAGTACTTTATATTTCCTTTCGGGACCAACAAGCTTTCAAAGGAATGAAGACAAACTCACTGGGGAAGTGGGCTTTGTAGAAGTCGATTCAGTGGAGGCGACTGATGCCTGAAAATGATTACGGTAGCTTACTATTCGAGAGTCTGACAAATAAATATAAATTTACCGTGCTGTGTGAAGTCTGAGATTCAGACGATGCCGAGGAAGTCTCAACGGTTACCTGAATGTGAAATGTGAATTCATGGCTCTTTTGAATACTGTAGTTTTCCTGGAGGGAGTCAGGCAAATGCAAATTCTCTTACGGGGCTTGTCTTGGGAAGAACGGTGGTAGTCTCGGCGGGAGCCTGAATGTGAAATGTGAATTCATACCTCTTTTCAATATTGTAGTTTTCCTGGAGGGAGACAGGCAAATGCAAATTCTCTT
>JACMIF010004393.1:0-12409 GCA_014805445.1 Diplogasteroides magnus | reverse complement strand
GGCTCTAAAAACGCTCCTCCGTCGTCTACTTCTGGATACGCAGCATTGGAGAAGCTCATCAAGGAGCAAACTGTATTGATCAAGGAGCAGTCGGCAATGCACCGGGATTATTCTCCAGTAATACAGTCGACGGACATTCGTGCCGCGATGATAAAGTGGATACTTGTGGTGTCTGTTGTATCGCGCGACTCGGCTCGTAATTAGGGAACGGAATCCAAACAGTAATGCACTTTCCTGTCGTCTAATTCCCTCGAAGCGGTTGTCTCTCTCAAGCGATGGAGAATCGCTCTGCGGGGGATTAGACGGCAGAAATGTGCACTTCTGCTTGCATTCCGTTCCCCACTCGTAATGAATTCATTCGGAAAATTATTACACATTAGGCCTCGATACACCGTTTTGCGATCTGAACTTTTAAATGGCTCATCAAATTTAGTTGAAATGATGGATGCAAACGTTCACAAACAGCGGTTCGTTGGACAGAAAAAATTAGTCAGTTGCAACATCGAGGGAGTGTGGCTGAGGGTTGGTCATGTGTATTTTTACTGTATATAATTCATACTTATTATTCGTGTATTTATCTCTAATTGATATACCGAGTACGAGCCCCCCCCCCCCCCTAATCGACCGGTTTCTGTGTGTAATTCTCTAATTCTAAGGCACAGCTGGACACGGGTGTGGAAGTGAGCTCCATGTCTCAAAAGACATTGAAGAAGATTCGGGTGAAGACCCTGAAGTGGATTGACATTGATGAGAGCAAATTGATAAGGACAGTCGACGCATCGGGCAACATTTGGTTATCGGGCCAACGATGCGTTTTAAACATGTGGATGGATGGCCGATGGCAGCACGTAGTATTCACTCTGGACAATTCGGATAAGAATTATGTTGTATTAGGCATGAATGCATTGAATGTGGCCAAGATCGAGTATGATGAAATGGCAGAAGCTCAGAATTCATAAAAAAATTTCAATAAAGCCCATACATATATCTGATAAACGATTCGTTGAAGCCCTTGCCTCTGCCACCTTTCCAGACTCATAACTATAGATAGAGGTTACAATCGCCACATGTGGTGGCCACTTCAAAAAATATACCCCATGCCGATCCTTGAACAAAATTTTTTCGCACCATGATACCCGTATCATGGTGATTTTGACCATGTATAGGGTACCATGGTACAATAATTTTAAAATAACATTGTTCTCACGAAAACAATTGGACACGATAATGGAGCTATATTTATGCGGTGTTGCCTATGGCTATTGGCAACATCTAGCCATACAATGGCCATCTTACGGTAGATCAGCTATCGTCGGCCTAGAAGTTCTGGGCATCTGCAAAACGGCCGAAAAATTGGCACAATTGATAATCTATTTTTGTTGTATGAAGGGCTAGGTTCATGGAATTTTCAGGGAAGTTGCCCGACTACCCCAGCACACTTGTCGGCTACTTATGCTGCGTTCAAAACATCGTTTCCGTCGTTACCAACGCGAAATTTCCGGTTCACAAACGCGTGTTTTCGTTTCCGCGGAAATGTCGCAGGGACATTTTTCCTGTTAAAGATAGCAATTTTCCGTCAATTAGTAAAAGATTCGTCTCGTCGAGACGAGCATTTTTCATCCTTCAGATCTCAAAAAAAGTTGAAAATTGAGCGAGTTATGGCACTTTTCCATATCGGAAACGTTTCAAATTTGAATTCGCGCGCTTTTGAAAAAAATGGCATAACTCTCTTAGTTTTCAACTTTTTGAGATGTGAAGGGAGAAAAATGCTCGTCTCGACGAGACAAATCTTTTATTAATTAACGAAAAATTGGTATCTGCAACAGGAAAAAAGTTAGGGCAATGTTTCCATTTGTTTCCATGTAACGAGAAAAAGTGCGCTTTTGAACGGGTTTGGTAACCAGAAACAACGTTTTGAACGCAGCATTAGACAGTCATTTTTCCTTTGCGCCTGTGCAGGGCCGTCGAAAAAGTTCTAAAAAGTGCGAAATGGGGCCTAATTTGCCGATTTTTCCTGCAATGGGGAAGCGACCTAAAATTCGATTCTAAGTTGTTTTGAAGTCCTCCTGAGGTAAACTACCTTTAGTAAAATTTTCAGATTTTTCGGACCCTTGAGGGCAAAATTGAACGCCATATATACATTCTTTTATTTATGGGGAAGCGGCCATACGAGTTATAGGGTCTTCCTATACAGCATAGAAATTTCCCAGTGGTCTAGTATGTACATGAAAATTTTTAGATTTTTTAGAAAACTGAGAGCTGAGATATAAGAGGAACAGTGTCGGCCAAATACTTTTCTGAGCAACTGTATGTACAGTTTATTAAATTTGTTTGCCGAATTTACTTACGCACAGCCGAGATCTGAAAATGTAATTTGTAAATAAAATAACATTAATAAACTGGAGACCAAGTGCCAACACGTATGCAAGGTTTGAGCGTCCTTTAGTTCAGCGACTTTTCATAGTTCACAAAGAAAGAGCAATGGCTCCAGTCGACTTCAGTCTTTTTACCCGCTTATCCGACTGTTAATTGTGTCCGGGTCGGTATAAAAGACGAAGGAAATGGAGAAGAAACACGAAGTTCATCCTCTTCTCTCATTCAGTTTCATATTTACTGAAGGCAGATACTCTAAGCAACGTTTTACTGTTCTCATGTCATTCGATTCGTCAGGAAATAATTTGTTTCAATGTGTCCAAGCGTTGTTTCAGACAATAAGAATGAACTCTCTTCTTCTCATCTCTTTAGCCTTCATTACCGCTGCTTCCGCTCAGTGTAAGTGCTTTTTTTTATCCGTTAAATATCCATTTATCGTACCCTTCTAGATTACGGACACGGCTAATACGATCATGGTCAGGAGCAGGGAAGCGATCATGGAGGAAAGTACTATGGAGGTCATGGACATGGAGATGACTACCATAAGAAGAATGAGAAAGTAAGTTATGCATCTTTAAATGAAAATGAATTTCTGAGTTTTCCGTTTGTGCTAAAAAAAATTAAATCGCATAATAATGGTATTTACAATAAATATCACAAACAAAGGGCGACCACGGAGAATATGACACGTACAAGTATGGAGGACATGGAAGCCACGAGAAAGGAGAGGAGTACTCAAAGTATTATGATGGTGTAAGTACAATTATACATTACGAATAGATATTTAATGACATTTTCGTCATGCAATTGTTTCTGTTATACGGGACATTTTTTCGAAGTAAAACACGATTATTGATTTAGGGCCACAAGCAGGGACACGAAAACCATGGCGATGACTACTACGGAAAGGGACACGGCAGCTACTATGGCCATGGAGGAGACGGTTGGTTCAAAAATCGGAGGTTTTCACATTTTTTTCTCGTCAATTGGTGATGTTGGTTTTTGTAACCTTGACTCAACAATGAATCACAAAAAATTGCAGACCACCACCACCAACCTCACTACGAGCCTCACTACGGACATCACTAGACCAACATTCCAATAATTTGTTGCCTGGATAAACATGATTCGTTTTATGATGCTCAGTTTTTTTTTGCATTGTTGTGAGTAAATGAGTCTGTACTAGACGCACTTGATCATCTTTAGGCTCTTTTTTGCTGGATGGGAAACATGGAAATGGACAGTAGTGTTTCTAAATCAGTAGTAAGCCACAAAGGGAGATTTATTTGCATGCACTTTCGGGTGCACTTCTCTCCATTCCCCCACTTTCTAGTCGTCAGAGCGGTCTACTCTGACAACTAGAGAATAAGGGAATTGGAGAGAAGTGAACCCGAAAGTGCATGCAAATAAATCTCCCTTTGTGGCTCCTGAAAGGTGTATTTCTCATTCGTTTAATATCTGTGGACCGGCCAGTCTCTACGTTCTATAGACAATAGCTCCGAGGGGATAAGACGAATGAAAAATGCACGTTACTACCGCATTAGAGACCTTAGTGGACAGAAAAAAGTGTATATTCTGGACGGGTAATTCAGGATAGAATACAATTCTGCTTATCACAAGGGTATATAAGGCGAGTGAACGAGGTGATTACCATTCGTAAGCCCTCAATTGGAATTTCTACTATTAAATCGACTTGTCTTTGTGTTTCAATCGCGTTGAGTCGTTCCTGAATTTCAGAAAATAATACAGGAAAAACATTTCAGGTATGAGGACCTTCGTACTCCTTTTGGCCGTTGCCGGCACCGCCCTCTCGGTTCCCTCGTATGTTTCTACTTCACAAAACGATTCCAATCCATTGGTTCTCGCAGCTGCGGACAGACCCCGATCAAGCCTGATCTCACGCAAGGGGAGAGAATCGTCGGAGGCACGGTCGCCACACCCTATTCGTGGCCGTGGAATGTCGCCTTATGTTCAGTTGGTGCGCTCTTCTGTTCATTGGAACAGACGATTAACTGAGCACTTAGTTCTGAAGAAGCGGTGTTTAGTCCCGTAAGGAACCATCATCAATACTCTAAAGTGTATTTTCAATGACCTGGTTTCGTCGGAACTTTTCCTGAAACCCGGACTAAAGTATCTATTTTGTCCGAGACGAGACTTCCGCAGAAGTGCATTTCGTCTTGTATTTCACGTATTACAGGATGGGGCCAGGGTTGCTCTCTGGAGTGTGGAGCCTCCATCATCGATAACAATTGGGTCATGACCGCAGGTAATATTCTGTTCCCTTTAACGCATGTGAAGCTCCGTCAAGGGATAGGTAATGTAAATAACTTTTGAGCGAAAGCATAATGGGAATGTGCAAAAAATAGCGGCGACGCTCGTTTCTTCCTCGAGTACGAGTGACATTGAAAGAGTGATTACAGCCCAGTGCGTGTACCAGGATGCGACCCCCAGCAGCTACAATATCAAGGCCGGTTTCTTCAAATACACGGCAGAGTGAGTTGGTCTTCGTCGATCAAACATGCCCTGTTCTCTTACAGCAGCGAGGATGGATCGGCGACCGTCAACCTCAAGGCCATCTTTATGCATCCCAAATTCGACCCGAACGTGCCTGCGGACGACTTCGCACTTCTTCAAGCGAGTTTTTTGCAAGATTGCTATCGGATGAAAGAATAGACATTTGTGCCATAATA
Source organism: Diplogasteroides magnus (assembly GCA_014805445.1). Classification (NCBI taxonomy): domain Eukaryota; kingdom Metazoa; phylum Nematoda; class Chromadorea; order Rhabditida; family Diplogasteroididae; genus Diplogasteroides; species Diplogasteroides magnus. The sequence goes on along the minus strand of JACMIF010004393.1, from coordinate 7,346 downwards.
ATGACGACGGCGAGGGCGATTTGCATTGTTTCAAGAGTATTTCGCAATCATTCAACCAACTAGAGTGTTAACAAGTTGGTACTGTCTTCAGTTGGCCACCCCACTCACGTACTCCGACCACATTCAACCCGTCTGTCTGCCATCCGATGACTCTAAGGCAATTCTGCCTCCCAATCAGGCATGGACAACCGGATGGGGAACCACTTCGGGTCAGTTTCCATGTTCATGGTTTCATCGCTCCCTGGCGCATTTGCTTCAACCAGTGTCTTCAATCTGGCAAACTAAAGCTATGCCATGAAACCATGCATAATATCGGTGAAATGGAGGACACTGGTGCCGAGAGAAAGACGAAAATGATGGTGCATCTGTCCATTTCACCATTATGGCGCATATGTTCATCCATTCTTTCAGAGGACGGCGATCTCTCCGAGCAGCTTCGTCAGGTCGACGTTCCCTTCGTTGACTTCAAGACGTGCGAGACCGAGTACGACTCCATCCAGGAGGACAATATGGTGTGCGCGGGAAGAAAGGGAGTCGATGCATGCATTGTGAGTAACACTAATCGCTACCCTTCTCATCCCCCAATTGCCGTGGTAGTATTCACCTCAAGGTTATTTCGCATACTCTTCAATCTCGAGTCCGTGGCTTCGGCTAAACCTCGATATTTGAATGGGAGATAACAACAGTGGCTGCTGTCCATATTGACAAATTCTTGAACTGATCTTTCTTGTGATATCGAGCAACAGTCTGCAAGAAGTGATTTTATCTGAATAATATCTACTTTTTTGACTCCATGCTGAGAAGTGATTTCAGGGTGACGCAGGAGGCCCTCTGGTGACTCAAGGAGCGTCCGGCACGTGGTTCCAGGTCGGCCTGGTCTCGTACGGTGTGGGATGTGCTGAGGACCACGAACCTGGTGGGTATCAGGGTTTCTAAAAACGAGAGTTGACGAATGAGAACTGCACTTTGCCGCCGATTTAGAAAGCTTAGAGGTCATTCAACTAACAAATCATGTTACTCTTTTGCAACTACTCATCTTCCAAATGACGAATAAGCGCATTCTCCAGAGATTAGGCTGTAAACGAAATGGTTCATGTAGCACCAAATTGCTTTGTTGTTCACAAGAACAGCATCAAAGTGGGGTTTATGGCTGATATGAAGAATGACGAGTAGAGAATTGGAAGATGAATTCGCTCGTAATGCTAATCTAAAGGGTCGTACCTACGAAATGAGAGACGATTGCACAAAAGATTGTATGCATTTCGTACCCAAAACACGCACGAGGTGATTGTAAATGTCATCGTTAACGAGATAGCAGTACCTTTGCAACGCTTAACGACCAGCGGCCATGATGTTGAACGTGAACATCACTGCAACCATACCAGAACCTGGGGAAGGGACCATTCCGCATTGGGTTCATAGTTGTCTTTCACAAAAGAAGACAGTCTATTCACTAGCACACGGGCATTTATAGTTTACGAGTAAAACAAGGAACGCTGCGATTCCCCTTCTTACAGTATCTGAACATTCGTTGCAGGAGTCTACTCTCGTGTGCAGGCGTATTGCGACTTCATCAAGTCGACGACCAACTCAAAGGCTCAATGCCAACCCATCGTATAGATCATGTTACCATTCCCCCGATGACATTCGGTCATTATTGTCTCCTCCTGGCGATGATTGTATAGAAAATTACAACAGTTCACTATTCATAAAGTATCTTGCCTTGAATGAAAGTAAACACGACTGCACAAAACGTTTTTTTACTTCGCTGAGAAGGGTAAACACGACAATTAGCGTGGGGGGAGCAATCTTAGTTCAGAATATCTAGAGATCCTTGAGATATTCGGCTCTGCTCTCTTGCTCAAATTCGTCCATTTTGACGTAGACGGCGAAGATCACTGCAATGTTTCCTCATTTAGAAAGAGAATCACTATCTGTTCAACGAAATATAGCTCATGGAGCATCCAGTGCCTCAATGCCTGCATTTTTACTCTCTGAAGCTCACCGATGGTCAGAAAAGTCAAAATGGCGAGCGCGAACACTTGGTAGTCCGGTTTGCGTACTGAAATCAACACATTAGTTTGTAATTCGTTAGTTGAGTTACATTTCAGTTTGTTTGTCTTATTTTTACTGGTATTTCCGCAGTTTCGCCTCAGTAAACTGCATTTGTCATCCGTCTAATCTCTATTGAGCGGTCAATTGAAATAAAAGTGAAATAGGATTAGACGGATTACAAATGTTTTTGATTTTGCAAACGGAGTCAAGCCGGGTTTTATGTGCTCATTTAAATGATTCAATGGCTTCATTTTATTTCTGTTTGATCACTTTCAGGTACTCACTGCCTCTGACGATCTTGCGCATCATTCTACCGGCAGCCATCGCACCTCAATCAGATGTTTGACCCAACCATCCACAATGGCGGACTACCGTACCCGATGCAGGCGTCTGCGATGCGGGTTTGCTCATCGCCTCGGCTCCTGCCGTGAAGCGATGCTCCTCGAATTCAGAGTCCTAACACGACTTGTTTAGCGACCGCAACGCACGAACAGACGGGTCGCGGTTACCGTAGTCAGTGAGGACTCGGACGATCTTGACGACAGTGAGGACTCATAGGTCCACGGCTGCTCGAGGGACGTTCCTGAGGTATCACAAACTGATTTCATTCCAAGGTTACGGTAATGAATACCTAATCCTTCCGTAATGGTTCCTGTCTGGCTTGCCATTGCTCTCGCCCGACTCTCCGTAACCTGAGATTACGGTAGTCAGACAATACCATAACCCACGAAGACGCTCACCGTAGTCTAAGAGGAGGAGAAGGAAGAGGAGCGACCGCGTCGGAAGGGAGTGGTAGACAAGAGTGAGGAGAAATGAGCCGTCTCACTCATTCACTTCTTCACGTTTCCTTGGATTAACAGTGCAAGAGTCAATCAAATCGAAGAATATTCAAATACAGATATTCTGAGAGAGTGAAATGAGCCGTCTTCCATAGAATGAAACCAGATTGCAATTCCTCAGGAACGTCCCTCGAGCAGCCGTGGACCAGTGACTCCTCACTGTCGTCAAGATCGTCCGAGACCTCACTGACTACGGTAACCGCGACGCGTCTGTTCGTGCGTTGCGGTCGCTAAACTGATCGTTTTCAGGACTCTGAATTCGAGGAGCATCGATTCACGGCAGGAGCCGAGGCGATGAGCAAACCCGCATCACAGACGCCTGCATCGGGTACGGTAGTCCGCCATTGTGGGCGGTTGGGTCAAACATCTGATTGAGGTGCGATGACTGCCGGTAGAATGATGCGCAAGATCGTCAGAGGCAGTGAGTACCTGAAAGAAATCAAACAGAAATAAAATGAAGAAGGGAGAAAGAAGCTATGAATACTTTTAAATGTGCTCATATGAAAACTGCGAAATAGGCCTTCAAAATCGAAAGTAAAATGCATTTGCAATTCGCCTTGTCTCATTTCCCTTGTGTTCTCTCACATGGAGCAGGCGGACGCTCAATAGAGACTAGACGAATGACAAATACACTTTACTGGTTCGAAACTGCGGAAAATCCAGTAAACTCAAGCGAAATTCAAATGGAACTCCACCAACGAATTGTCGGAAAGCCGCACTAGGTATATCAGCATTACGGCGCATCGGCACGCAAGGTCAACTTCGTGCAGCAGTGGTGCAAGGACCAGGGTGCGGAAAGGAAGCAGAAGTGCATTTTTCTGTCGTCCAATTCCCTCGGAGCCGATGTCTCTGTCATACGATAGACAACCGCTCCGAGGGAATTAGACGACAATAAATGCCCTTCCGCTTCCTTTCCACACCCTAGCAAGGACTCGCTGACGGAGTTGATCTCGAGAAGTTGCCCGTCTCCTCTATCTTCCTTAGACCATTCGACTGCGCTGGCTGGGGGTCAGCTATACGCCAAGGTCTGGGCTACTCCCCATTCCAATTCTATCACTCTTCACTGAATATGAGTTATGCGGGATTTAACCAGTTACTATATTTACGCCCCACCCTGTAGTTTCGCATAAATAAAGTGGTCATATATCTGCGAGTCGACAATTCGCAGCGGCTAGGGAATCCAAACGGTAAACAATGCACTTCTCGTTCGTCGTCCGATCTCTGCGAGCTGTTGTCTATCGAACACAGAGTGGGGGAGCATAGAACATGGGGGGAACGAGACGCTTTAGAATCCCTAATAACTGTCGAGCCCATGAGTAGTTAATAATTACGTCAGAATGCGTCATAAATTCAATAACAGTCATTCACACTCATCATTTGATAAAATGCGATTAGTTCGCATCCTTCCCTTCAAGCCCCGCTTGTGCTTGGAGCATGATACTGTTGACTTCTAGGAGTTCTGAGACGATTACAAATGTTCATTTCCTTGCAAAGTTTATACAAATTATTGCAGTACAGTATCAACAAATAATTCGGCTTAGACGATATCCTGGCATTTGACGGCGCCCTTGGTCGTGGGTTCAATGAAGTCACTACAGTATGCCTGCACTCGGGAGTAGATTCCAGGCTCCTTGTCCTCTCCGCATCCCTCTCCGAATGAGACGATTCCGACCTGGTACCAGGTTCCCGAAGGTCCTTGGGTGACCAGAGGTCCTCCAGAGTCTCCCTAGACAACATTGCTCAGCGTGGATGCCTGATACAAGATACCTGGCAGGAGTCCTGTCCTTTCCTGCCGGCACAAATCATGATCTCCTCGACAACGGGGTAGGGGACCTCTGATTCACACAGCTTGAAGTCAACGAAAGGCAAGTCGACCTGACGGAGCTTCTTGTGTCTGTGTCGTGCCTCTTGAATATTTCACTTTATAATATCTAGACAACTTTGGATCCATACCGGAAGTCGTTCCCCATCCAGTGCACCAGGCGAGGTTTCCGGGCTTGATGGCTGCGGAATCATCCTTGGGCAGGCAGATAGGCTGGAGATGGTCGTTGAACTTGAAGGGAGTGGTCAGCTGAAAGAATCAGGGGTCATCTCCATAGTATGCATAAACAATTGTTGTACCATTTACTTCACTAATTTAATTTCTGCACGAGTCTCATTGTACTAATTACTGATAACAACTGTCGTAGTCAAATAGTTCATTAATACTCTCCAGTAGCCATTGCAACCGCTCAAATAACCATTGTCATAAAATTGCCCTTGGTTCAATTGCCGACAAAACACATATTTGTGGCAAAGCAGATAAATATAAGCTCAATTTGCAGGTGTTGAGAATGAAGTATACCTCGATGAGTGCGATGTCTTGGGATGGGGCAGGGTAGGGATTGTACTTCGGATGTAGGTGGATGGCCTTGAAGTTGCTGACCTGCTCTCCGCTCTCCGGGCTGCAAAAACACATTAAAGTCGTGTTCGATCGGTCAAGCAACTATAGACGCCCCCCTTCCCTTTTTTCAATTTGCGGATAAATGATCGTTAACACTGACGCGGTGTCTTCGTCGACCCTGTAGATGGCTGCCTTGGCCAGGTAGTTTCCCGGAGTCATGTCATCGTACACACAATGGCCTGCAATGTAGTTCATTCAAGGGACGTAACCAGTAGTGTTTCTAAATCGGGAGTACAGTCGTCTGTTGTCTGATTCACGAGGTGCGGTTGTCTGTTGCATGAATGAGACAACCGCTCCTCGGGAATCAGACAGCAGACGAATGCACTCTACTCCCGATTTAGAAACCCTAGTAACCAGAGGATAACCTAATAGTCCACGTTCTGTAACTGCACACAGCCGTTCTTATGCAAAAGGAGCAATTATGGCCTAAGGACTCAACTAGCCAAGATTGCAACTGTATCCCTTACCTGCAGTCATAACCCATCCATTGTCGATGACAGTGCCTCCACATTCGAGAGAACAACCACCGGACCATCCTGACAAGGGAAATGAGTGATCAAGGCCACATTTCCTCGATTTCGCAACTTATGAGTACTACCGCTCAGAATACGTAAATGAAGGAGTGAGGATATCTCACCAGTGGAGCACAAGACGACCTGCCATGGCCACGAATACGGGACGGCGACGGTGCCTCCGACGATCCTCGCTTCGGGAATCGCGAGGTCGGGCTTAATGGGTGTCTGACCGCATCTGAAATCAATGTCATCATAAGCACAGTCCATCCCACTCTCCCAAGCGAACGAGGATCCCGGGGATCCATTGACATCCCCCAGCCGTTATGCTAGCTTTAGCGGCATATTATTCTGGCTTCCTAGTGTTGAATATTTTCGTTATTGAATTTCGCATCTTCTTATATATTCAAGAGCCAGGAAACGCTCATTTCGGAGAGTTATTTATCATTCAAAATTTGTAAATTTTCTGCGACCGCAAAATAGTTTTTAAATTTTCTGTGGTTTAATATTTCCTAATATGCTGCCCGGAAAATTTCAATTCTAAATAAATTTGTGAAATGAGCTTTCTACATCGAATATATCAAAAATGCGAAATTCAATAACGAAAATAATCAACACTAGAAAACCAAATCATTATGCCGGTAAAGCTAGAAAAACGGCTGGAGGATGTCAGGAGATTCCCGGGAGTACCGGGATCCCCGTTCCCTTGGAGGGGGATTGGGCTGGACTGTACTATTCTGACAGGAGAATGTCCTGGTCACTTCCTGGTCACTCCAAGAGCTGGATGGAAGCAGACTTACGATGGGACGGAGTAAGCTACAGCAGCAACCGCCAGAACAAAGAGCGCGGTTCTCATACCTGAATTATTTTTTTATACAGTATGGACAACGGAAATTATGTTAAAAAGGGCTTTTCAGCGCGAGTTTCAAGAAATTAAAGTGCATTCCCTAATGGTCTAAGCTCCGCTGAACTGTTGTCTCCACGTTCGATAGACAGCCGCTCCGCAGAGGCTAGACTGCTGAGATACTTTTCATCGACTTGGAATCCGTATCCCACAGACGTAATAGAAATTCAAGTTGAAAAGTGCATGGGCGCGCAGCACTTACAATGGATAATGAGGTGACAATGAGAATGGGTCATTGAGAATCATCAGTTCAGATGTCTTTAAATATGCGCCTGTGATAAGAGAGATTAAACTAAGAAAGCCCCAGTAGTCATGCGCTCTGTCTTCCTGAGTTTCACCGAAACAGCACTGTGTAGTCTATACGTAGGGACCCCAAGCGATTTTTTCGAAATGGTCCAATCGGGTCCAAATTTGGCTCAGAGATAGATCAAGTGTGTAAAAGACAATATCCAAAAAATCATATCGATACCTCTTCCCGTTCGCACGCAACAGCCTCTGGAGTGGCCTCAAAAGAGTCCACCTCTTTGCACCGCCACAGGGGAAATCCGACCTAATGAAGTGGAGTTGACCCACGGAACTTCACTGCCGCGGGC
>JACMIF010004391.1:0-12410 GCA_014805445.1 Diplogasteroides magnus | reverse complement strand
GTCCATGATGACATAGGTGACCATACCTAAAACGAGTTCCTCGCTAGCAAACACCACCTAATGAACCAATGTGACAAGACTTATGCAACAACCTAATATGTGAATTAGCTAAAATAATGGATTTAGCGATTTTGAACAATGCAATAGTATAGTACCCCTGTGTGCTTTAACACGTAGACATGCACGATGCTAAGACCCGTTGCAGCAACGAGAAAAATCCATTCAAACAAATTCAGAAACTTACCAGCGGCAAAGGAATCCGTATCAGACATGATGCAACCTAAAACGGTGAATTTATTTTCTGAGAGCTTCGAGCGAGTTTAACAGACTGTAGAGGCAGTGCAAAAGAATTAAAAGTGAACGTGTATATGGTAAGAGACAGCAAGGATTATCATCCTCGGCATTTAACAGCCCCCTCGAATATACTGAGAAACATTTCGAAAGCAATCAGCTAATAATCCCTAATCTCAACTCTGCATGTGAGTATATTGTGCTTCTTCTTATTTCGCTCCACTACAAATCATAACATCTACAGCATTTGAACATTTTTCTCCCCAGCCCAGCTCGCTCAACGAACGAAAATAATGAAAATTGGCTGAAAAACTCACATCCGCTGATGCACTTCATTGCATGGTAACGCAAACCGCACTCGGAAGTCCCGGTGTGGAATGAGTTGGCTGCTCGTGTAATAATGAAGAAAGAAGAGGCGTGAAATGGGACTCCCCGCTCCACTGGAATCAAGAGTATTTTCACTATAAATGGGATACGTACTCTCGGGTATTCATTCCGCTTGGTCTGACTATATATTACATTCCGGTCGTTCAGATAGTAATCCGAAGATCGGAATGAAGAAGAAGTGTATTTTTTCATTTTTTTCTTTTTTCAGCTCTGCTTCACTTATTCTGCATTGTTGGACAGTGTTCAAACGGTAAAAGAAGTAATGCATGAGGAAGAAATGATGAAAACTTCGCTTGGTTCCATAGGAATTAGCCTGTTTCACGACCCTTCATTCTTCTTGGTTCCGGGAAACCAATACGTTATTCCGAGCAGATGTTCTAGGGAGCGGCTCTATTTATTTGCGTGAGCGTTTAATGAACGTAGTACACCCTAGGATTACTTCAAAATAGCTATGATTTGAATTTTAGGTAGCTTCCCCATTTAAGGAAAAAAATCGGAAAATAGAACCATTTTTTGCATTTTTACGACCGCCCTGGACAGGTGCAAATTAAAGATCACGCTCTAATTAGCCGATAATTATACTGGGTATGTCTGCAACTTCCCTGAAAATTCCATGATCCTATCTCTTCATCTAACAAAAATGGCCTCTCTGGGGAAGCCATTTTTCAGATGCCCACATCTCCGAGGACGATGATTTTTTCCTGAAGGCGCCTCGCCTATATTTCATCAGATTTCCAGCGTTTACAGCTCAAATATAGGCTAGTCGCCTTCAGGTAAAAAAATTCCAGTACGAGAACGGAATAAGGCTATGCGGTTTGACATGGATCATAATGGTGCATCTGGGCTTCTGAAAAAACCACTTTGGGTAGACGAACCTTCATCGCCCTTGGAGATGTGGGCATCTGAAAAATGGCTTCCACAGAGAGGCCATTTTTATTAGATGAAGAGATAAGCTCATGAAATTTTCACGGAAGTTGGCAGACGACCCCAGAATCATTATCGGCTAGTTAGACAGTAATTTTTCCTTTGCATTGTCTAGGGCGGTAGTAAATGTGCAAAAATGGACCAATTTTGCTAATTTTTCCTTTAATGGGAAAGCGACCTAAAATTCCAATCTAAGCCATTTTGAAGTGCACCTAGGGTGCACTATGTTCAGTAAAAATTTGGAATTTTTTGGACCCCTCAGGACAAAATGGAAATATTTTTAACATTATGCCAGATTCTTATGTTTATGGGGAAACGGTCAAGAAAAATTCAAGGTCGTCCTATGCAATGGTCATCAACCATTAATCATATTATATTCAAGAAAAATTTCAGATTTTTTAGACAACGTTGAGTTGAGATATCAGGAAAAAAATGAAACCGCCTTAAACTTTTTGTCGATGCTATATGCTGGTTGAAGGGCAGATATTGCTTTTGCATGAGCCCACGAAGACGAAGTTAAAGCAAATGAATTATTTTAATCCGAGCATCGAGGCGAGTCGAGGAAATACGTGCTTGAGCATGGACATAATATAGTCATTATTAAAATACGTTCTCTGTAAGACCGGGGGTAGAGGTGGCACAGAACTTCAAATATTTTCCCCCGGTCTTAAACTTTCAGGGTAACATCCCCTGGGGCGGGATACACTTCAGCCGCGATTTCATAATTTTTGGTCTAAGATCAAAGATCAAAAAAAAAGTTTTTTAGACTTTATATTTGACCCATGTTATGCATAATAAATCGATAGAGAATCAAAAGTTATGTCTAAAACCAAGTTTTCGTCCAGATTGGACAACCTATATGGCCAGGACGTTGATAAAACTGAGTTGAAGCGCGCTTCTCCTCAAATATCTCGAGTAAATGGAAAAAAGCCCGTCGCCATTTTTTGATATGTTATGACCAGTTACCATATCTATGCAGCTGAGAAGTATAAACGGCATTTTTCCTAAACCATCATAGTAAAATTTCGAAAATGTTTGGAGTTCTATTTATTGTATTTTTTATTTATTTATATTTTATTTATTTATATTTATATTTGTATATATTTTTTAAAAATATTTGAAGTTCTGTGCCACCCCCTAGCGGGGCCTCCTCCGTTCTTACAGTTTAACTAGAAATTATGCTCGAGGCAATAACACGTCAGAAACGGAAATAAGTGCGTCAGTCATACGGGCTATTTGGAAGTAAGAAGTATTTATCTGTATATGAAGTCAGCTGAAATGTGTGTGAATGTGACCATATACGCTATATTCTGCAATGAATTCGGAAGCTCAATACACATCAGCAATCATTTACTAGGAACAGCGTTGTAGCTTGTGCGCACCACGATATCATGCAACTAGTGCAATGCGCAATGAAGCCTAGTTTAACTACCATTACAAGGCTACACGGTTTATCTTTCACTCACCTAACTTGAGTTGGAGCGAAATAAAGCGTTTTGAAACTGCTCGGGTTAGTATGTGCCATGTTGAAAACTTTATTGCGTGTTCCGAATACTTGCTTCAAGTCGTCGCTCCATCTCTACCGTAATGCAAACATTACGTAGTGAACTATCGTAATCAAAACATTCAAGAAGGGAAAGTTTAGAATCTCGCATCAAAGGTAAAAATGCGGTAGCAAGGGAGATGTTTCAATGCTACAATATATTCCTAGAACTTGGGGCTGCCGCGGAAAAGAGTTTTATATGGAAGAGAAAAGCGGAGAACGGATAGAAAAAAAGTTTGATTTGGCTTTTGATACTTTATTGTGACGCTCCATCAAATACAGTCGTATAAGGCATTTCAGTTTGCACACTGCATAAAAATCATTCATCCAATAGCTATTCGGTATTATGTAAAGGTTCGCACATTTGATTTCACATAATAGAGTATCAAAAACCAAATCATTCTTTTATTAGGTTGGCGTCTAAGTTTTTTTCATCTTTATCTCACAAAGAAACAGTTACAAGAGCTACATTGGGTTGATATAGTCAAACATTAGGAAATGTCATTTAGGAACGCGACATTTGGGAACCTTCCTATGCCTCATGCCTAGTTGAGCCTTGTAGAAGAAAGTTCGAGCATCACCTCGTTTTGAGGAGATTAAGATGTTTTGGCTTACTGATCTTAATTTACAGATTAGTAAAAAATCAAATTTGCAGAGGTCGTGGAAGAAGCATCAATAAAACATGAATGATCCAATTTTAATAATATGCCAATCAATCAATTTTTGCCGATTCATTTATATTAAATACTACGATGATACATCGCAATGCATCCCTCAAAAAATTAGCGTAAAATGTCCATGGCGCCCGTTATAGGGCTTCAAAAACAGTAGTAAAGTACATTTGTCACTCGTCTAAACTCTGCGGACCAGATGTCTATCGAACGAACAAACGGAGATTAGAGGATTGACAAATGTACGCTACATACAGAAAAATGCTACCGATTTGGAGTGGACGGTAGTTTGGCATTAGATACTACCGTCCAGCGGTAGCATACACAGCTAAATCTGTAGGAGTTTTTCTGTATCGATGGCCCTGGTTACTAGGCAGACCGACAGACAGACAGACTGATTGACAGACTGACAGACACTAGGCATGCATCACTTCTATGCATCTCTCCGAATGAAATTCAACTCTTTTACTGCGACTTCTTATCTTCGTCTTCATGAATCACAATTCGTTTGACGAAAAGTAGACGTCTGTGAAGAACTGTTATCTGCTTGAATTCGACGGAAAACGTGGCAATCAGCGTGAAGAACGTGAGAATGATTGTCCACTCGCACACCGCAACGATTGTATGCGCGACGAAGTACTGAAAATTGACATTTCTCAAGCATTTTGTCATAATACTAGCAATCAAAAATAACCGAATATTCTTTTATAAATGTGAAAGCCATGTTTCAATTTCGTAATTATTACGAATAAATCAATTATGTATGCATTCCAGCCCAACTGTTATACCGAGAAGAGAACGCTCCGTTTTTGAACGATTACATTTCCATTGGGATGACTAATACGAGGAAAAAAGCGGCAATTCAGAAACAATTCTGTGAAGGATGCACTCACTGGTGACTAGGACCCAACGATCCAGGGCTTGTAATCATCCACATCGAGATCATACCACGGAGCGTACTCAGGTATAAACATGCGCGTTGTGACGGCCAATGTGACTGAATTCGGCCATTGCGCAAATTAAGGCGGTTTTTGGAGTGATAAGGAGTAAAAGTAGTCAACATACTAATGATGCACATGAACGTTATAATGGCACCGAGTCCCGCGCGGAGATTGAGCAGCCAGTCCGGGGTCATCCTGATGAATGGTTTTCATTACGCATAGTGTCATCTAAAAATTGAATATAATAGTATTCATATAAAATGAGCGTGAGCTCAAATAAACGACGGCGTCAGCCAGATGAACTGTTCGTACGCTTTTTGCAGGGTCTACAGAGGACGCACAACAATGAGAGTGATAGTGATACTTATCGAATCGCATTTTAATTATCAATCGGGAGAAACGAACTCCACGATCGTTGTTGACTACTGACTGTTGGCTACCCCTTTTTGAGCCGAATTACACAGAATATGCAAAATAAATAAGAGACCGACTTTAGTCGCCTGCTGCAACTGCTGCAGTGGTCGCAGGGCAGTGAGAGCAGCACCGTTCGTCTTGTAATGGTTTGACAGGAGAAACAAACCCCTGGTTGATTGACCAATTTTGAGGAGTTTCAATAAAACATGCAGAACGAGAGAGCCAATTCCATATTATCGATTGAATTTTTTTCGACCATAACGATTTATGTAGTAATTCGGAAAATCAACGGATCGAGCCAGTTCTTTCGATCCCCACAATAGCTCATCGAGTGCTATCTCCAGAAAAAATTTGAGCCAAATCGGAGACAAAAATTCCTGACCCTTAACGGAGGGCGATAACGGAGGTGGAGGCCGAACGGATAACATCATTCAATCGATCAAAACTCGGCGAAAACTTAACGAATAGGGCCGAAATGTTTTCTGCAGTAGTTTCAGCAGACAAAGCGGTCGTGAACGCGATTTATTGGAAATTTAAAAAATATCCTTCATGGAAAGCCAGAAAAAAGGCGTAGGGTCTAAAGCCAAATCAGAGTTGCGCCTGCGTTCATTGCATACCTATTATATAATATATTCTGTTCATACAGACGTACCTTGGCGTGAGTGTGTACATGAGGTAGAGCTGGCCCCATCCATAAACAATGCACATAATGAAGGTGCCCACCGTAAACACCATATGCATGATGAAGTGGGACCGGACCTGCAAACTATCATTACCTCATATTTTTATTGACATCAATTTCTATATTTACTGGCAGTAACAGCGTATCACCTTCCAAACAGTTAAGTAACTAATTCGTAAAGAAGTGGGAAAGCAGCAAACAAAGCATCACGATAAGAATTCATAGATCAATACAAGGTGTACCCAATAGAACAACATAATGCTACTTGAATTACGAGGCTTTTTTCCGCCCTGGCTCTCTACGCCGAGCCTTTCTCACTCGTTGTCGTGGGCTTCATCAGTACGAGCTAGAGCTAGTATTATTCGATTTGAAAACGCGAAAGACGTCCCCCGACCTGTCTGTTTCGCAAAGATTTTTCATTCATCTTAAACGAAATGTCCCACGAACATTTTCGAGTGTAAACTAGAAGCGCAGCTAGATCGGTTTCCTCATTAGAAGATGTTCTGCGAAAGTTACATATCGCTATGAAAGTTCCCTGATCAACTACAGTGCAAGAAAGTCCGAGGATCACTGTAGTTGGACGGTTCTTTGATCAGGGAGGAAGGGATTTGAGAGAGGAGAGGGTAGACGAAGAGAGGACGAGACAACGGTAGATCACGAGAGAGACCCGAGAGAATGGGAGGAAGGGGCAATGAGGAAGCGATAGCGGAGTGGGAAGAGAGTGAGACAGGACGAGAGAGAACAGAGAAGACATCGTAAATCTACCGTAATTATTGATACTACAGGATTATCGCGTTAGGAGTAAAATCGTTCAAGTGTTGATATTTGAATGGTTGACTGAAGACCGAGGACATTTTTTTGTGAAGATATTGCTTTGCTAAAGTGATGTCAAGACCCCACAGAACCACCTAATACGAAAAACAAAGTTCGTGGTACAGCTCCTTTAAAAATAGCATACACTGATCGCCGCTATCGCGAGCATTCCGAGTGTACACCAACGAGGAACAGCCGATAAGAGAGGCTCTTCCACCAGACATTAGTGCGCCTGCGAGGAAATGAACAATATTTCAGCAACTATGTTCTGCTTGGCCTAAATATCCTGAGCGATCAAACTGTGGATCTTATTACGTTGCAAACACAACAAATAAAAAACAAAACTTACCTCATCTCACGCTCATAAAATTCAACGATGTAAAGATGGCGAAAGTAGCTGAAGAAGGCAACTGAAAACTTCGGTCTCTTGTTTGAATACACAAATTGATTGCTTCATTGCTTACATAAGACGGATGAGATCGACAGACTGAGTGTGAAGATGCATAACTCTGGAGGGAAAGCTCCGCCATCACTGTAAAGAGGAAAGATAACGTGTAAAGGTACACTGCAACCAGCTGATTCCCCTCCTATGTGTGTGTTGGGAATCTGCTTAGGTTGCTACCTTGCAGGGGATTCGTGACCCGTGCTATCTAGCCATTATCACCGGCGCAAAAAATATTTTCTGCGCCAATCCACTGCCAATTCTCGGAGGGAAGCCATCTTGGTGGGTGTAAGGAGAACAATTTTGTAGGAACATCTAAGTCGGCAGAACGAGTAGCAACTGTACCATGGGCATTTAAGACTTTCTTAAAAGACACCGTGAGCTCGCTTCAGTGTTCGTGATGTCTCAATAATTAACCTCACTAATGGAAGAAACGTGGCGACGTGGCCGAGGCGGGCTCCGATAACGTTCCTAAAGAGAACGTTTAAATTGCATAGTGCGCTTATGAATTGTTAAAAAAGAAGAGCACTTACGCCGTAACGAATCCAGTAATTGCGATGACTGCTCCGAGAGGCGGAACGATCCAGATGGGAAACATGGCTACTTTGAGCGGCGCTTCTCTTGCCAGTCAGGCGGAATGGGAAGAGATAGACTCCAAGGGAATGAGAGAGTGTGTAGTATAGCATGTGAACCTCTTGTTTTCCGCGGCGCAAAGCGAGAGGAGGAAGTTTGTGGAAGGACAATTTATCACTGTGAGTCATCTCACTGTTCAGTGTCCAGCCCAGTAACTACTAGGGCCTCTAATATGTAATTTCATGCATTTCTCACTCGTTAAATTCCCTCGGAGCGGTTTGTGACATGAGAAAGGCAACGGATAATCGGAGATAGTATGAACGAGAAATGCACTTTCTGGCATAAAATTAACGTTTCAGAAACCCCTAGTAACTAGAGATCGGCAAATATATAGTTACTAGGGGTGCAACCATTCATAAATGAGAGTTAAAATACCCTTGTCGAATTTCGGAGGATACCAATTGGGCGATGATTGTCTCCATTTTGAGTGGTAATAGGGTGGGCTAGGAAGAGCAGTTATTGACAGCCGCTATTTCTAGCCGTTTAATTTCTTTCAGAGCGGTCGTCTCTGTGAAGTGAGATACGACCGCTCGGAATGAAATTAGACGGCTAGCGGCTGTCAATAACTGCCCTGATTTATGCACCCTACTGGTAAAGCATTGCTCGTAATCCGATGGAATGGGCCATTCAGACAGTTTGATATGGGATATAAAAATATAATTGAATAACAACTTTGAATTTGAATAGCTTTGCTTGGAACGGGTATTGAGAGAAGAAAATTCTGTTCTATGCATAATCGTCTGCTGTCTACAGCAGTGCGCTTTCAGAATTGTTGACCCAGAATCTCACCGGGCCACTTCTTTAATGAAGAGAACGTTCTGCACACGGGGGATATATATATATATATATATGTACATAATTTCTCAAATTTATTAGGTAACAGGAAAACGACAAAGAACATTCCGATGGATGATGTCCCCCCCTCACATATGGGACAAGTGTGGTTGGATTTTGAGGATGAGGGGGAAGCAAACAACTGAGCAAGTTGTTCGCGAGTGAACTTCACAGAGGCAATTGAAGGGATGTGGGGATATGGACGACTGTGAACAGGGGTCTGGGCGACAAGGGGAATCTCCATGCGGGCATGTTGCAACCCTTTACCCTTTTTTGTCTTGGGTGGAGGATGAGGGATGGCTTCATCATCACTAGTTGTATAGTCAACTGTAAAAGACTTGGGCGGGGATGAGGAACATGACCAGAACGCTCTTTTCGTGTTCTTCATCATGTAGTTTACATAATTATCGTTCTGCCATTTGTAGGGATTAGTTAGAAGTGGAAGAGGACGGGATGGAAGCGACCTCACCAACTTGACAATTCTGAGGAATTACAGGCGCTGGGAATGGTTGAGGTACTGGGTAGGGATGGCCATCGGCAACTGAGGGGAGTGCAGAAGGTGTAACTGTGTCTTGTGTGACAGAAGCGGGAGTAATCACCTTGCCATCTAGAGGAATCATGACAAGAGCTGATTTTACCAGTGTCTCCCTCAATTCAGGCGGCGCGAGCTGCACCAGAGATGCTCGGGTGATTGATTCAGGTGGAGGAATGGGAAAGTCTTCGCCTGAATGATTGGCATCGACCAATGGTTTGATAGCGGCTGAATCAGATGGAGAAGAAGGGGGGGGAGTGACTGGTGTCATCTGAAAGCCCCAGCTTATCTTCTTGCTTTTTTCAGGGATTGGTGGAAAATGGCATTGTGGCTGGGCAAGGGGACCCATTAGGAGTGGATTTCCTGTTAAGGTGCTTACTCTTTTTTCCAAAGTCAGATAGCAGGGAATTCTGCTTATATAAGCGAAGGGAGTGGTCATTCCTTTACGAAGCCATAAACCAAGTTCTTCCATGATATTATATTGCCCGTTTGAGAATTGCATAGAAACTTTCAAAGTGCAACCATCTTCCACACTCAAAGGATTTGTTTTAGATGAGACATCACGTGAGTCATTTATTTTCGAATTGCCGCGCGGTCGGTTGCAATGAAGTTGCAGGGAAGAGCGGGAATTCAACTTGGAACTGTTTTGCGAGAATAAAATCTTGGAGTATACATAATTGAATGTGCTCTACAATTCTACGCTTCCAGAATACTTAACACCGAATCCCGGTTTACGGATCCTTTAAGCAAGTCTTGCGTAAGAGATTTCGTTTGTTAACGGACTTTGCGAAAAATAACACAAGTGATCTCAATATAATTATGTTGGGAAGCACCTAATCACAAAGGGTTTTCGTCACAGTGAAATCGAGTACCAGTATAACATGTATTCTCATAAGGATGGCAAAGATCATCATTATGACAAGACCATCATTATGAGTGAATCGATTTCTATAGCTAAAGCTGTGGTTTGACGAGTGCGGTATCCATTTGGCATGTCTGTGATATAAAATATTGTCTAATTCAATATTCGTCTTCACGCACTCATGAATAGTGTCTGCGGACAAGGAATGAATCGAACATGCAATTTTCGACGCTTTATATTTTAACTTGAAATCTTTCGAAAGACTTGCTTTCTTACGCTGGACTTGCGTTAGAGATCATTCTTAGGCAAGACGTGACATCGCCGTGACAACAATGATTCAAGTCTTGCGAATGGGTTTGCTTTGTCCGCCATACTCATTTTGCTCCTCTTGCTGAAGGGAATAGCTGCGGCTTCCGCGGGAGTGGGGTCTGTCTCAGACATCAACCGGGAAGTCGGTGACGAATTCACTGAAAATAGGAGGAAGGATCCACTGGTTGAACTGTCAGGGGGGGGGTGGTAATCATCAGAGATGGAACGGAGTTCACCACTTTCCGACGTCCATTAGTAGAAGGGAACGATTGTTTTGATTATTTAGGGAAGAAATACGACGAGAAATGGTAGAGGGCATGAGGATATCCATGCCTTCTGGCATTGGCTTTAAGTGTTCAAGTTCCGAGGAGCGAAGTCTCAGAACAGTATGAGAGAATTTACTTGCTTCTCGTGCAAGAACTCTATTCCTTCGTGGCAGTTTTCGAAGGCGGTGGAATCAAGCATGGAATGGAGGACGATTCGGGAATTCATGAGTGTCTCAGTTGTCGCCGAGGTGGATATCTTAAGTTCACTGATCGCCTTCCCATTGTGAGCTGTGTACTCATCGATGAGATACTCTGTGATGACAGATAAATCAAATGGTGACTATTCGTACACGCCTGCATCTTGGAGGAGGGGTTAGGTAATTGATTGCCTTTGTGCAGTTGCCCTTGGTTGTTTTTGCGCTTGGCATATTCTCTGCCATTTTTGATGGAAGAAGCCATCTATTGAGCTAAGGAAGGTGAATAACGAAGGAAAATGTAGAGAGATGGCTCAATAAAACCTGTCAATGGAAGGTCGCGGACCAGCCTCGAAGTTTTAGATCCTACTATGTATATATCGAGAGTCCTTGACGAGTGAACAATAAAAATACCTTTTGAATTTTTAGTTTAATCCAGTTGAATTTTTTATAAGAAGTTATGGAAAAAATATCGAAATTTTGGTGACAAAATGCAATGTTTGGGATTTTCATAGCAAGAAGCAGGGCTTCGCCGAGGGTCGAACATACCGGCAGTGGATAGTACTTCATTGGAACATTGCACATGATTTTTTACTAGATTTACTGGTCAAGGCAGTGTCACACTTTTGAAAATTCACCCCATTTTTATGCCTTAACCAGTAAATCTAGTAAAAATCCTGTGCAATGTACCAATGAAGTACTATCCACTGCCGGTATGTTCGACCCTCGGCGAAGCCCTTCTTCTTGCTGTAGAAAATCCGAAACATTGCATTTTGTAACCAAAATTTCGATATTTTTTCCATATCTTCTTATAAAAAATTCCACTGGATTAGCTAAAGGTATTTTTATTGTTCGCTCGTCAAGGGCTCTCGAACGATACATAGTAGGATCAAAAACCTCGAGGCTGGTCCGCGACCTTCCATTGTGAGAGAGCCCTCAGTAGGTGAACAAGCAAAATGAAATGTGAAACATTGCAACCCTTTGCCGGAGGGAGTTGAATTGCACGAAATTTTAAGGTGAAACAATAAAAGCTGTTGTGAGTAGGAGGTGAAAAAAATGAGGTGAAGGGAAAAGAAGCAATGAAATACATTAAAATTTGGCCAGATGCACCATAAATAGGTGGTTTCTGTGAACGGACGACTGTTCACTTATTAAATTACAATCGGGGAGATGGAAGAGTGGGTGGAGCAATAGCCGGGGCGGAGCCCAGACCTATCGGCAGATATCGAAACACTCGTTCATGGAGACAAGAAAGAAGATAATCTCTTAATTCAATTACTACCCATCCGAGGTCAGTACCGGATGCAGTGAAAAGAAATATCTATACATAACACGCTGTTATCGTATATATCACGTTATCCTTTTCTCTCGCTCCATTGGCGTAGATAAATGTATGTATATATAGAGATATAGAGATATAGATATATATATTAGGTTGGCGCATAAGTAATGGTATGCCCATTTTCACATCGATTATCTTCGTCCAACCTGATATTAGCCACTGCCCATAATTATCGTAGACTCCCCACTAAAGATGTCATTCGTTGCCGCCATCATGATCTTCTGCCGTGAAAAAGAGCAGCGACGCGATTTTTCAAAGTTGGGCGATTTTTCGAACTCGCGCGTTTTCGACACATTTTCGGCACTCTTTCATTCGTCCTAGCTCAGCGAG
>JACMIF010004390.1:0-12414 GCA_014805445.1 Diplogasteroides magnus | reverse complement strand
ACTATCCCGGCACAAATACTCCGCGCTTACCGCTTTTTACGGGCTTTTGGGGCGCTATCGCCGGCGTTAAGTGGGGGGGGGGGGAGAGGAGTTATTTTAGTCGTGTGACATCTAGGAACAATCTTGTAGGAACGCGATATTTTTTTATTTTTGTTGGCTTTTTATCTAGTGCTAAAATCTACAAAAAGTTCATGCGTGCTAAATGGCAGTTTGCAATAGTCACTTTGTTGATTGTATCACCCGAATATTGTTTCTTTGCAGCAGCAGTAATGGGCGAGCAGCCGGGTTCCGCGGCCGCTTCCTCTTCATCCGCTGCAGCTACCGGAGATGCTGCACAGAGGTACGGTCGCAGTAATACTATAAGAGGTTACGGTATTTTCGAACTACTGACGCTAAGCGCCGTAAGTCTATTAAGTTCTTATTGTCCGATTCTTTCCTTTAGCCTAAAGGCTTTAGGATTAGTTAGTTTCTGAATACTGGTATTTGTGCGGGCAGCGGCCATGTGTCAAACCACGTGGTTTGGTGACGCGCTAGCACGTCGTAAATCAGACAACTGTTGATTTGCGATTGCTTGAAAATTTACTAAATTCAAGTATTTTCTCCACTAGTTTTCGTGAATAGCAAGAGATGTGCAATTGCAGAAGGGCTGAGATCATGGGTTGCAAATAGGTAAATTTGTCGTCAATCTTCTCCGCAATGCTATTCTTTCATTCCCTGATAAATAATAGCGCTCCGGAGAAGAATGACGACAAATTTACCGTTTTAGATCCTGAACGGGACCCGAGATCTTGTTCTTCCATTCCGCAAATGCATTCGTTACTAGAGACCATGAATCGGTTCTCGAAGTACATTCCTTTGTCTCTAACTCATTATCGAGCAGCCGTCTATAATCAGCGAGAGATAAACCTCTCGGCAATGAGTTAGAGAAAAGGAATGTACATCGAGAGCCGATTCATGGTCTCTATTCATTACCTTGCATTGCGCTGCAACGACGATTCGTTGTTATCATCTTTGTGCTCGCATTGATAATGAAAGACATCGTTAGGAGCAAAACTGATCGCTATTTTGGGGTACAATTGGGTGCATGGTTGGAAACCTGGCGGTGTTGAGTTTCACCTCTTGCATATTCGTTGAGCGCGGTTCTAACACAGTTCCATCTCGGGCGTATTTCTTTTTCCAAAATAATGTTATTTATAGATATACATATTTTAAATTTGTTTATGCCATATATGTATTTCAGACCAATTCCCACGATCCGGACGGAATTCGACGAGAACAGTAATGGAATGACGACAAATGTGAGTGCACTTGATTTTTCTAAAAGCGCGTCGGATCCACGGATCCATGACCCTCCTTTGACACACGAGAAATTAGCTTGACCTAACCAGCCATTGTGGGTGAAACCGACCAACTTTCTTCTACCTCAACCCATCATTGGCTTATTCCGCATGACCGTTTTGAACCATGATCCCAGGATCCCTTCAAGGGTCAGGGGTTTATAGTGCCCTTGGTCATACACGAGCAACATCGGGACAAGATCTCGTTACGATCCAGAAAACTGCAGTGACTACTCTGTTGGGGGAACAGTTTGGAACGAACGCATACCCATGTATTACGCCCGTAGTCGTGCCAAATCATGGGATTTCTTATTTCGAGCATACTGCCATTCATGTGCGTTCATCGTGCATTCTATCACATATACACTCATGGAGAAGCTCGGCTTCGAACAGTGTCCGTGATGTGTAACTCAATCAGACACTTGTATTAGCCGGAAAGGAGCGCATGTCACCCTCTGACATTTCTATGATGTCAGGCGCACCTCTACAATTGCATTTGCTCGTGAACGAACGAACATTGGCGGCAATCGTGCAATAGAAAGCACATCCGACCCAAGGGCAGGACACTTTAAAAAATTGCTGGAGTCACTGCCGTCAGAGGCAGTCGATTGAATTATCAGGCTAAACTCTAGTTGTGGGAGGTTACGCACATTTGCAAAGAGGGGATTGGCCTTTTTGACTATAGCCAGTGTACCATCATTCAAAAATAGCGAGAAATGACGTGGTTCCATGGGATTTTATCGAGTACTGAAATTGTTAAGTAGTTTACAAATCATCGTGAATGACGAATTGAACTTTTTTTTAAAAAAAAATGTGGAAAAATTGCAGGACGAAGTGCCCGCAGATGCGCCGCCGCCCACCAGCCTGAAGAAGAACAGCTATGGAGGAGGTAAGGGATGGTTACGGTAGTTTAGTGAAACGGTAGTCATTAGGTATGGAGGAGGTGAGAGGGAGGGATACGGTAGTGTGGGGTTACGGTAGCCAGTAGTTGAGGAGGAGGAGGAGGAAAAGTCCGGCTCAGGGATACAGTAGTCAGGGTCCGTTAGAAAGCATAATCGCAATATTGCAACGTTATGAAATGTGAGGGGAAACCTAGCACTTTTAAGTAGATGGCGTGTCATAAGTTCAGAGGGAACGACGTAAACCAATAGAGTTTCCATATGAGTTTCCATCTTTTAATTACACCTGAACGAAGTGCATGTAAGATCACGGAGAATGATGATGCATCTGTCAATTTTTCCGTTATGGCGCAAAAGTCCATGGCGCTCCTGTCCTACACCCGCATTCGACAATTTCCGAGCAAATGCAGAGGGCGCAATTGCCATTATTCAGCAAAACAGTACTTCATGTTCATGGTACAACACTGTCGTGTAATCTATTAGATGTACTATGGATATTGCAATTAGGTTACTGTAGGTTAGAGAAGGCCTATGATCAGATATTCTGGCCCTTTCGTACTGATTCTCACTCTATATGGGTTAGGAGCAATTCATTGCTTTTAAGTCTATCTGAATTTGAGGGGATACCGTAGTGTCTGACCTACAGTATGTTTCACAAACTCTGATCTTCCCCCTCTCATCCAGGTCCTCCCATCGTGGCCCGTCGTGACCGTCGTCAGTCGTCGTCGCTCTTCAACATATCCACCGACAGACAGCTCACCAAGCTGCCCAACATCAAAGGTGATTCGGGGCTTCAACGACAGATTGACATGGTTTATTCATTACCGTGTCAGTCAATTACAGCACTTACGATAGCCGTATTTTCTCCATAATATGTCTCTCGCAGGCTTTGCAAATATGTTTCGCAGCTTCATTATAGTGTGCAATTGTCTTCTTTGTGGTTCTGTTGTTTAGCATGTCGAAAAACACAAATACACGTGATATTGTCTTACTGTTGCTGTAAACTGCTGTACCTTTCAGTGTCCTCTTAAGAAAGCCACGTTACTATAGTCTAGGTTACTGTATTCATACATTACTGTATTACAGTATCCTCTTGCAGACGCAACGGAGCCCGAGCGTGAGGAGCTGTTCGTGCAGAAGATTCGACAGTGCGCCGTCGTCTTCGACTTCGCCACCGACCCTCTGTCGGATCTGAAGTACAAGGAGGTCAGTTGGGTGTACTGTAGCTTACGTTAGCATCAGAGCGCGAGTGCTGCAATTCTTAAATATTCTCATTGTTCTGAAATAACTGGAATAATTGTCCTAACGGTTACTCTGCCTTTTTAATAGGTCATTGCGTTTCGGATCCACAGGGTTTGCAAAAACCGAAACGGATAATCACAGATGTTATGGCTAGCCGACCGCATGCTCTTAGCAATTGATTCGGTAATGAAAAAAAAACATTTCGAGATATTATCGATTGATTTGAAGTAGTTGATGATACGGTAGAGCAATCTCTTGCTATTTCAGGTGAAGCGCGCGGCACTCAACGAGATGATCGACTACATGACTTCTAGCCGTGGAGTGCTCAGCGAGATCATCTATCCGGAGGCCGCACACATGGTTGGTCATACTGTAGGAAACGGTAGAGGATATGGTGGAACAATCAATACATTCTGATTTGTTATTCTAGTAGTAAATTTTCACTCAATGCACAAGCAGTTGACCAATGTTCTAAATCTAGTTTCCCCTTTTGTCGATTGCCTGTTGCCTAATGCACCGGGTTTTCAGATTTCCCAAAATGTCTTCCGCTTCTTGTAATCAATGCATTCTGATTCCAATAGTTTTGCTAGTAACTATTCGTGCCGGGGCAATCCGAGCTCTATCGGTTTTCTAAATCGAGCCTGCCTTTTACTGATTGTCGGTTGCCTAACTCAACCTGGTTTCAGCTCTCCCAAAATCTCTTCCGCGTCTTGTCTCCTCCCACCAATCCCACGGGTGCAGAGTACGATCCGGATGAGGACGAGCCGACGCTGGAAGCCGCATGGCCGCATCTCCAGGTACCGTATCATACTGTAAGGGGGGGGTTACGGTAGCTTAGGGATGCGCTGCTGTATTCGAATATCTGGAATGTGGCGTTACAATGATGAAATGTCTTTGCACCGTGTCCTCGTTTGTAACCTATGGTTTATTGTTGCTGCCGTAATCGTTACCGTAACCCAAATACGGCCCATGAATGGTCGTGTCAATGATGCCCAATTGTTCGAATGTTGTAGCTCGTCTACGAGTTCTTCCTTCGCTTCCTGGAGTCCTCTGACTTCCAGGCGAGCATCGCGAAGAAGTACATCGACCAGCGGTTCCTGCTCAAGGTTGGGCAATTTATTTTATTATATTTTATTAATTTACAAAAATAGTAAAATGAAAAATAAATGTCCTATTTTCCACTGGACCTGGTGATTTCAATAGTCACGGAATTGTTAAAGGTGCGAACAGAAAATTCAGTTGCTGCTTGGCCTAGCCTCAATCTTACATGTAAAAGTGGAAATTGATCCAATCAGCATGAAAATCTACTCTAGCTAAAATAGCGGAATTACTATTCAGTCGATCATTTAAGTCAATTGAAGAGTGTCAAGATCAGATCATGAACATGGACATCATTTTGCAGTTGCTGGAACTGACGGATTCCGAGGACCCGCGCGAGAGGGACTTCCTCAAGACGACCCTCCATCGAATCTACGGGAAATTCCTCGGACTGCGGGCGTTCATCAGGAAGCAGGTATGATAGTTTCCAAACCCCCTGAATATATGCTTCAATATCGATTTTGTCTCTAATAAGAGCACCTGTAGGATGTGTGTTTCAACAAGGCCTTAAAATGGAACTACTATGTTTTCGGCAATAGGTCCATTACGGTTTAGAGATTGTAATAATACATTTTCTGTATGTTCTTCACAGATCAACGATGTATTCTACTCATTGTTTTTTTTCTGCGAAAATGTTGCCCGGCGGCGATATGCTTCAATATCACTGTGAATAGCCCTGATCATGTTTCGTTCGGTCACCATTGGAAATCGTCTTCATTCAGGAAAACGTAAAATTTTCTTTGCAGATTAACAACATCTTCTACTCATTCATCTACGAAACGGAACGACACAACGGTATTGCGGAGTTGCTGGAGATCCTCGGAAGGTGCCTACAATGCAATATTTTAAAATAAAACTGTATCAGAGCATAAGCTCTGGGGTTCATTTTTGTTGGTTCCTGGAAGTTTTTCGGGTCAAAAGCGGTCAGGGTATGCGTTTTCTGCCATGCTATTCTAACGATTGTGTGATTACAGTATCATCAACGGCTTCGCAGTGCCGCTGAAGGAGGAGCACAAGACGTTCTTGCTGCGCGTGCTGCTGCCTCTGCACAAGGTTAGCCATTACAAAACACAGTTCATATGTTTTTCATGTAGAAAGTTCTCTGCAAGTTATCTTGCAAGTTGCTAGTTATTGGATAGTTAAAGGAAGTTATCACGCTTAAATTGGAGAGCGTTTCATGAAATAGGTACACAATGCATACTATATCATTCATTGTCGTTTGTCTAATTCTTGAATCAAATTAGAAATCTGATCCTGCTTGGATCGGCTGTTATATGTTTCATCATGCGGGTGATAAATGTTGTAACTATTAGTCAAAATGATTGCATTCGATTGAATATCATATCTGACCATTTAGGTGAAGTCGCTCTCCGTCTACCACCCGCAGCTCGCCTACTGTGTCGTGCAGTTTATTGAGAAGGTTCGAATTTGATTATTTTC
Source organism: Diplogasteroides magnus (assembly GCA_014805445.1). Taxonomy (NCBI): domain Eukaryota; kingdom Metazoa; phylum Nematoda; class Chromadorea; order Rhabditida; family Diplogasteroididae; genus Diplogasteroides; species Diplogasteroides magnus. Next base: position 6,398 of record JACMIF010004390.1, on the reverse strand, counting down.
CGTAATCCCTGTTATAATGTCTGCTACCGTAATCTTATTTTCCGTTCAGGACCCCACGCTCACTGAGCCGGTGATCCTAGGACTGCTCAAGTTCTGGCCCAAGATCCACTCGCCCAAGGAGGTGAGAGATTGAGGGGGAAATATGGGTCGTTCTATCTAGTTTCCAGAATGAAATCCAAAACCACTTGAATTCATGTGCCGCTCGTGTGATAAGAGAATGAGAATTTAATGAAAGTTTGATTATTGCGTTTGTTTATGGTATAAAAATAAGTAAAATTTGTAAATGAATTCCAGGTGATGTTCCTGAATGAACTGGAGGAAGTGCTGGATGTGATTGAGCCGGCCGAATTCACAAAGGTTAGACAAAGTGGCAAGCTTGGCACTGGATGTTTCCATTCTGGTGCCCGCGATCGGGCTGCCGGTCAGATTTCTCTGCTCTTTCGTGTAAATCCACTGCCTAACCAACAGTCTGGCCGCCCGTGTATGTTCATTATAGTCACAATTCTGACTATAATAAATGTAAGTGAAAATCATGATGAATGTTTATTGGGTAGCGTTTCCAAGTGTAGGTGTCAGTGGTGTATTGTTTCTATTTCCTCTTTAATCGATCCATTACGGTATAATACAGTCTTTTGTTTGAGGTGATGACGCCGATGTTCACGCAGATCGCGCGCTGCGTCTCCAGTCCGCATTTCCAGGTATAAAAAACGGCTAAAAATCAAAAGAAAGGGTAATAACGGCTGCTACATCGAGTATATGTCGAATATGTCTGTGTGATTGAAGCTGCATCGGCGTTAGAGGTTTATGGATATCATGAGACGTAATTGGCGCGGGTTAGGGGAAGTTCTTAAAAACGAGTTCAAAGGAGAAGTCTGGAGTGACACTGAGTGTTCATTGCAGGTGGCCGAGCGTGCACTCTACTACTGGAACAACGAATACGTCATGTCGCTGATCGGAGAGAATGCGCAGGTAATTGTATGATTTTAAAATGTTATATATTTACATTAATATTGTGGAACTAGCGATAAGAGCTAACACTTGCATGTACTGGTTCAACAATGATATTCATGCTAAACCTCTTTAGATTTGGAAGAGCCTGAAAAAAACATGCTTTATAATGTCTTTGGAACTAGTGATTTATGGACGTGATGGAAAACAAGGGGTAGAGTGTAAGTCAGCGCAAGTTCGAATACGTTCGGACAATGGTTCTATCAACTTTAGAATGCCTTGAAACCTACATGTTGCGGCTTTCAGACCATCCTTCCCATCATCTTCCCCGCTCTGTACAAGAACAGCAAGACACACTGGAACAAGTGGGTTCATTTGAGTGTCACGGGGTCAATAAAACATTTGTGGATTAACAAGGTCAATACTGCTTCTATTCCGGCCTTTCCCTAAAATGGCCCTTTTATGTGGAAAAAACTGTATTGAGCCTGTGATTTGATTTATGTGGAATTATAGTATTAAAAATGTTTCTCGTGGTCAGAACCTTACGCCGTAGTCCGTAATCCTGTGCATCAATGTATAGAAGTGACTTTAGGAAATAAGAATGTTTAAACAAACTAAAGTAATTTCCCCCCTCAGGACCATCCACGGTCTCATCTACAACGCGCTGAAGCTGTCGATGGAGATCAATCAGAAGCTGTTCGACGAGTGCAGCCAGAACTACAACAGGGTCAGTATGGATGGCGGGGGCGAGGGTGAACGACAAGTGCGCAATGGACATTAGCGCCATAGTGGCTAAATAAACAAGCGTGCCATCAAATCACTGATGAAATGTCCATTTCACCATTGTGTCCCAAATATCCATGACACTCGCGTCTTGCATCGAAAAATAAATTCGAGCCGTGCAATGGTGACGCAACTGTCTATGTCACTATTATGGCGCAAATGCGACGATTTGTTTTGTTTTCGAACTTTGTTAGTCCTTTCCCGATTCACAACTGGCTGCATTATCAAGTTGACGGTTAATATTTGGCACTGATTCTCAAATGTGCCTGTTTTCTGCTCGTTGTTCGAACGACGATGAGCTAGAACATCTGAGTGGTCCGTTCTGTAACTATTCACTCAGAAAAGTAACTGAAAATCATTTCAATTTCATATTACTGGTGCCAAATCTGTGGTTATATTTGTCAAAAACAACAGTTGGGCTTCTCTGTGCATTGTTTCCAACTCGTTTACATGTGCGGGCGACCGTCTTGGACTATGACTAAGCGTATGCTCAGAAGCGGCTACATTTAGTTTGACGATAGCGTTGGCAGTTAGACTGCGAGTTCGGATATCCTTTATCTTCACTCTTATTGCTTCCGTGAAACATAACCGATCTCGTAATCTATCTGCCAACCTTATTTGATGGTGATCTATAGCAGCCGATCCGCTCGACTCTCTGTTATTGTTGCTTCCCCCACGTGATTGAATGTTATGTCATGACAGGAGCGGGAGAGGGAACGAGAGCGACAACAGAACAAGGAACTGAAGTGGGAGAAGATTGAGAAGGACGCCAAGAGGAATCCACAGGTGGGAGAGTAAATACAATATCTCTTGAGATATTAAGGGACTTACATTTGAACATTTAATAAAGTTGCAATATATAAGTATATGTATATGAAGGATTTTATTGTGAGAGAATGATTGAGAACAATACCATACGCTGATTAGAGAAATGTGGAGGCGAAGCATGCGGTTTCTAGTTTGAGGATACAAATATATGTTTTGTTGCGATTTTCATATTAATGAAGATGACAGACGAATTGACTAGATTGATAGAATGCATACTTACTATAGGTAATATAGGTGTCCATTATAGGTATAATGGAATAGAGTACTATATTACAGTATCGCGAGATCGCCTCGATGTTCTCCGATCCGGACGGAGACATGCCAGTGATGGTGAAGCGACGGCTCGCTGCCGAGGCGGCTGCGAAGGAGGTGAGGATTACGGTAGAATGTGAATAGGGGCTACTGTAGCTTACAGTAGTCGATGAACGATGGTTGCTGAAGAATGCCGTAGATAACGGTTAAAATGCAGCACTTAGTATATGAATTTGATTAAGTTTGCATATTATACAACTTGTCAGATGTTTCGTGTCTCATACACTTTATATATGGCTTCGCATTAGAACTTCATCGATATACACCCGATTTGTTTTCTGTTTAGAATTAATTAGATTGATTTCGAAGAATAAGATCGGTTTTGTAGGCGCGCGAGGAGATGCTCAACATGCTCAGCAAGGAGGCCATACTGAAGGAGGCCGCGGCCACAAAGGTAAGTGTTCGATCTTGACTTCTTCTTCATTCCTCTCCAGGCAGTAAACTTACAGATGTTCCTGCTGGATTGATTCTGTCATGAGTATGCTCATGAATTGACATTAGTGTAATATTAGCGACACAACCGCACTCATACGTTTCATGCTTCCTGGCTCCGTATGCTAGCTGTAGAAGCTAGTTCACACATCCCCATCTGCACTCAATCATCGCCCCGGACTACCGTATCTGCCAAATTGATCGTTTTATTAGAGAATCTCCACTGAGCTAGAGTCGTACGCAAATAAAACGATAAAAGCGTGATTATTGATCAATAAATTTGGTTCTTCTGCAGGAAGGCGTGGAGGAGGAGAGGAAGCGCGAGGCTGGCTTCACACAGAAGAGAAGCGATCTGCCACCGGATGCCAAGACGCAGAGGGCACTCGAGGAGCATAAGAGGTACTGTAGATGGGAAGAGGGTTACTGTAGTCCTGATTATAAGATTTGCATTTAGAGAGAACTAGAAGGACATTAGAGGTGATTCTGAGGAATACGTTAGGCTATTGTTGATGCTCTGAAAAAGTGCTGAATACGATTGATTGGGGTGATGGTTACTGTAGTCCTGATGAGCAGATACTGTAAGGGTATATGAAGTATATGAAATGAGACAACTGTAGTATACCATGGATGTTAGGGAGGATTGAATGCGGTAGATTTTGGCTTCAAATAATATAATGTAATCGCATGTTCTTGTAGAGCCGACAAGTACCTGAAGAGTGTGGGCGGCGAGTGAGGCGGTTCGTGTAACGTGAGTTTGCTCTTCTAATAAAAGATGCAATAGTATTTAACTGTAATAGATATGATATATATATATATAATTATAGGGTTTTTATCTTAAATTTCTCTCGTTATATCATACTCATTTCTAATTGAACACTTGGGAATTGAACACGTACTCAACACAGAAAAAAATAAATCGTGATTAAGATTGCCCAAAGATGCCTTAATCTGCCTGTATGCTCTTTAATTTAAAAAATTCTTTTTTTTCAGGAATTCGGTTCGTCGAATTGCGTGCAAACTACAGACTACAATTCTCCGAGGCGGTTCGTGAGTCCTTCACCATATCTTCTTTCCTCATTCTCATCTTTTATTGATCGATTTCTGCCCCCCTCCCATTTCCCGTGCTCACATCATATCGTTTCTTTCCCTTTTTCATGTCTTTTCTTTTTGCACGACACGAGCTTCTCATTTTTTGTCGCACCTCATGTGTCTATCTTTACTCGGATTGAGATATTATGATCCATACATTATTTATGGACAGAGTAGGCCTTTTTTGTAACGAAGAACATTTCCTCCCTAGTAACTCGTTGTTTTATTCCTTAGTTGATTTATTCACTAGAATTTTTGTAATTTCGGTCTTCCTTTTTCTCAGAGTGACATATTATTGTCTGCTGTATGTCAATGTCTTTTGTACATGCATAGTGTTCCCGGTTCTCGTTTTTGTTGCATATGAGAACCTACACCCACTGATCTATTCCTTTCGATCTACAGTAATCTGCACAAGCTACTTCCGGTTTTTACCATGATGTTTTCTCGATTTGATCGCTTTTACCTACCATCCTCTCTGAGCCACGTGTATCAATTCTCCTCTCTTTTTGGGTAATTTCTCATCGATTGGAATAAGCAACCGTTTTTATACCAAGTCTGCAATCCTTCCATAGTGGGTAGCCTACTTCAAAGACAATGTTGCTTGCATAGGTTCTACCAAGCACTTACTAATATATCATAAGTGAGTAACCTTGTTCTTTCCAATTTCCCTTTTTGATTTTCTTGTGCGATCAATCATGCTTGTAAATAAAATGATGAAGGAAGAATTATTGTGTTCCCACAGATTTTACATCATGAACAGGACATTTATTGACTAAAAATTATCAAAAGATTTCCGCAATTGGTTCGATTGCACATAAGAGAAGAGCAGATTTCACAGGCGAACACAAATGTGACTTTTAAATGCTTTTCAGCCCCAGGTAGAAGAAAACGGCATTGTTAGTGTTGTCTGACAGCGAATGTACAGTAAGAATGTGACATGATTGGAAGTCATGGTATTAATGGGGTAACATCGAGTTCCTTATGCCCAAATAAACCTTATACTGAATACTGAAGTAGTGAGAGACAATACAAGAATGGAGCCCTTTCTTCTTGAATGGAGACTCACGTCGAGATTAGTGAAATTATGTTCTCCCAGGTACACAACATGTCCATTTTCCGTCTCATGTCGAAGATCAGCATAGTTGACAACTTTAGACCAAAGTAGATGCTGTTTATCTTCATTAAAAACGAAGACGTGACGTGACGTAAAACGTGACGGGTGAAGATTAACTATCTGGCCATTTTATTCAACTGCTCTCCCGGAAGGTGTCGCTAGCTTCAGTGGATACTGTTGCACTCACTGCCACCCCATGACCAGCTTTCCGCGTTCTTCCCATTCGAGCTCCTTATGTATGATCCATAAGGTGTGTGCAGTTGTACTATATGATGAGTGAGGATTGTATACCAGAACCCTTTATTCATCTGTTCTCGTGTGGAGAGAGTCTGAGGTTAGTGGATACTGTAGAAACACGTTGTCAGAAGCTCACGTGTATCATAGGGCCCAAATCAGAAGCCAGAAAACACGCCGAAGGAAATCAGATCGGTAAATCAGAATCATAGGGCTCAAATCAGAAGCCCACGTGTATCATAGGGCCCAGATGCGATACAAACTCCAAATTAACAGAATATCGCGCTGACTCATCCTAGATTACTTTCTGATTGTCTACAGTGATGTATAAAAATCTTCGACGTCGAAGACGACGTCATCCGGTGGCCAAATCAGACGCCATGCCGTATCTCGACGATGAGAAGAGATTCGGACATGAAATTTTAAGAATGTCACACAGACTTAGCCTAGATTACTCATTTGGAGGGCTCACGATTTTTCAAATTTTTTTGAATCACTACAACGTCTCAACGTCAACGTTATTGACGTCGAGAAAGGGGTAGGCATGGTATCTCATGTGTATTAGGTTGTTGCATAAGTCTTGTCACATTGGTTCATTAGGTGGTGTTCGCTAGCGAGGAACTCGTTTTAGGTATGGTCACCTATGTCATCATGGACT
>JACMIF010004389.1:0-12416 GCA_014805445.1 Diplogasteroides magnus | reverse complement strand
CATGGGGTTCTTCACCTCACATTACACACTGCCTAACCATAGAAGAACTACGGAACACTTTTTACCGCTAGCGGATCGAGTATAAATGAAATATTAACTTGGTTCAAAAATGTCGGATTCCAAGATGTCTGTTTCCAGAACGTCTAGTTCCAAGATGCCGGATGTTTTCCCAAAGTTTGGTGACAATCTGTCAAGTTTAAGACTAGTTATGACATTGGTTCAAAAATGTAGGTTCAAAAATGTCCATCATCCGAGTAAAAGGGTAATTTGAATTACAGTAGTGCAAAGACCAACATTACAACACAGGCTAACTTGAGAATGAAAAACAAAAAAGTACTTACAATAGGGAAGTGGTCCGAGTACATGGCGGCATCTCTCAGTAGCTGTGGAGCGTGTGTTGTGGGCACGACGTGGTCCTTGTATCGAGCGAGTGCCTGCAATGACAGAAATGAATAGGATAATTTTCAGCCTTAACGATAAATGTAAAAGGAGATTCGACTATTAATTGAAAAGAAAAGAGCAATGAAAAGGCACTTTTACGATGCATTTAGATAACTGTGTAGCAAGGAGTTCATAGCGGTCAGCAATGTCCATCAAATATTTATAAACCGGTTGCTAATATTCTAAATTTGAAACTCATGTGAACATAGCAACTGCGAAAATTGAAAAGTATTAAATTTTTTCCTTGACACATAAGCCAAGCAAGTTTCGTCTCTCACCGGCAGTGCGTGTGCTCCGAACAACGTGCGCAGCATGAGCGAATCCAGATTGGCAGGGTCCGTGGTTTCGGTGGCTCTCCTGAAAATGAATCAACTCATGATCACCCATCAGTCTGATAATCATAATTATCGCTGTAACTAATCACTACAGTATACCTCAAACCAGTAACACAAAGAACTACAGTATGGTAGAGTATCTGACCGTGCATTGGCTGCGGCATCCCTCATAAGCTCGGACCGAGTGGGCGCGCGAGGCTCGTCTGATGGCACCTCTTGGATGGAGGGCGACTCCTGGAATCAATTGGAATTGCTTGATGTCTGCAGATAGTTGAGGCGGAGGATTTAAGGAATTGCTATTCACTGCTCTTATGATTAATGTGCTACACAACTGAGACAAGATACAAACCCGGAAGCATTGTACAACAAACTCGTCATCGCTTATATAGATAATGCGTCACATAAAACTGGATGGTTACTCATTCTAAATACCGAAACACAGAATATGAAATGCCACGCCATAGATCGTCTGAATACCGTAACCCCAGAATAGAACACGCACCGGGAAGTCTCGCAGTGCGTACGCGACCTGCTGGATGGAATGTAGCAGGTTTCTCGTATTCGTCATCTGAAATGCTGTGCATTGTCTCTTGTTCGTGGTAGTCTACAGTATCTCGATCACGTCTGTTATTCAGAGAAATATCCGAATAATGACAGTTTATGAACAGAATCAGTTTCCAAATCAAACTTCGGTTCATTTTATTCCTGTTACAGGACATTTATAAACACACATAGCGTGCTGTATCAGCGGAAAAACCTGTTTACAGGAATCATATTTCTCAGGATACGAGGGTTTGGGGTTACGGTAATCAACGGTCGATCAGATCAAAAAAGGGACTGGAACATGGTCAGGTAATTACTGTAATCATGGTTGATCCGGCCAAAATGGGCCTGGATCAGGGTTGGGACAGTGTACTGTACTGACGTTAGCGGTCGCAACGTGGTTGACTCTGTAGCGGGCGGCCATGCTGGCAGTATCGTCTGCGGCCTTCGACCTGAAATAAGAGAACAATAACATCGTGAAAGTACCAATACATTTACAGTCTTTGTAAATGATCACCTACTCAAAAAGGCAAAATCGAAATCCGATCTACTAAGCAACTATCTATCAACCTTTTGAAACCTAACACCCCCGGGTCAGCCACTCACCAGGGCACATAAGTGAGGAAGACGGCAGTCGGTCGCTCATCCGGTCGTTTTCTCAGAAGACCGTGCACGATCATGCGAGCTACAATAAACAGCGTAATTATCGGTATTTTGAACAAATTACGGTATCAATTGATACCGTAATCATGGGAATGACTATTGATTGATCTACCGTACCTGTTGGCGAGAGCTTGGCGAGGATGACGGGAGGCACGACTACTCGTGCTCGTCGAATCTTCTCGAAGACGCCCTTGGGAGTGGAATCGAAGAAGGGATACTTGCCTGAAAAGGGAAATTTGAAAATCCTGTAACATTTAAAACTAACTGCGGAAAATTCAAAATACTGACCAACTAGTAGCAGATAAGTGAGCACGCCCAGTCCCCAGATATCGGCTGGTCGGCCAGCGAAGCCGGATCGGGAAGAGGAAAGCACCAGAAAAAGTACGCAATTACTATTACAGTATACACAAGAGGCTTCTACTTAAGAAAATCAGCACCAAAAAGAAGCTAAACTGCTACCTTGAAAACCAGCGAATTTCACTCCACACTCCAAATATTTCTAAGCAAAGACACGACTTCGTCAGTAGTAATGACCTTTGCAGCTCATATTTATCAACTCTCAACGTTGGCGCAACAAATAGACTACTTCGGGAATGTTTCATCTATTTTGGTTTTTTCCCTCGCTATTTCTCCAATAAAAATCACTAATTGTCACATATTGTTGTATGGCCTGAAAAAAAACAAAAGGCTGAAAAAGCTACCGTACCTCAGGAGGGACGTACGCGGGACTGCCAAACTTCTCGTTGACAATATCCTCATCAGGATCCTCGCACACGGCCACGTCAAAGACGTCGGATAACCTAAAAAAATAACGGTTTATATAAATAAATAAAAATACATATTTAATAGTTAAAACTCATCCAGTGGGTTCAAAAAAAATGCTTTTCTCTTTTCTTTTTTCCGCTGACGCAACTCTGGTGTCAGTCAACGCACCTCAATTGTGTCAGGTTTTCGTCCCTGAAGACGAGTTTGCGGGGCTTCAGATCGCGCACCACAATGCCAAGTGTGTGACAGAAGGCGAGAATGCGCACTGTCTGCAATGGGGAATATGTTTTCAATATTGTCAGAGAAGGTTATCGATAACTGCCATCAAATGGGAATCTTGTCTTCTCTCCTGCACAATAAATCACCGGGTTAGGTCATCAAATCAATCGCACTATTAATGATGATCATGCTATACTCAAGCTTTATTAAATTTCTCGTACCAAGAATCACATGGTTACCGTATCCATATCAGATAAGCTACCGTACCTGCTTGAATATGGGAGTGACGTCATGCTCCGGCAGCCCACATCCCGATTCCTTCTTGTGCACGTACGAGTGCAGACTACCGTAGCTGCGAGGGGAGAAGAGGACGAGTCGACCGAGGGAAGGCTCTTCCACCACCTCACATGCAGAGGGGAGGACGCGTTCACTGCAATGGGAACTAATAACTGGAGTAACCATAGTGTAACTAGTTACTAAACTCCTGATATTTCAACATTCCTGGGAGTTTAAGTTTCAGCCCAGTTTTATTAATCGAGAAATGGAAGAATTATCGCTAGTCGCAACAGACACATGGAAATCGATAAAATGTTCACCACAAATCCTCCACATCCCAGTCATAGAAGTCCTCGCACAGTCTCTCAGCCTGTTTGAGTCTCTCAACCACGGCCTCCATCACATCGAGCTCAGCACGGGAGATCACCTAACAAAGGACAACATTTAGTATATATATGTTCCATCGAAAACGAATGAACGACTACGGTAAATGAGAACTTTTCATAAAATGTTGCTGATGTTGCACAAAATCAGAGTTGTTAAAATAAAAATTCGTGAAAAATCCAAGGAAATTTAGTTCAAAAACACATTCTAAAAGAAGAAATTGGCCTGCAACTATTACCTGTGCCGTGACGACTGCTCCAGTCTCGTTGTGCACTGCGGAACACTCACGGCCAACTCCCACGATCGTGTATCCGCCGACCTGCAACATTCATGACATAGGCCTAGCATGTAAGTAACTGTGATCACAACATGATGATTTACTAGCGAGACGTAATAGTCACATGATGTTTACTAAATATAGCAGTATCCTTTTTTTCGTTTTGGGTTTCGCAAGGGTCATCCCAAATTGAGTACAGTATCTCATTTCGCAAAGTCTCTCTCAACTACTGTACCTGGCTGTTGTTCTCCAGCAGCGGTCCGAGTTCCTTCGTCCTACGGTGATTGCCAATGACGATTCTCGCAGTGTTCGTACCAGACAGAACGGAGACGGACACCTGGAACGACAAAGAAATCGTGCATGTGCTCCATCGAATGCACCGATTGGACTATGATACTGATGCACTCGGGTGAAGGACAGCTGCGTCATAGACATTTGCGCCAGAATGATGAAATCGTCACTTGCACCGTGATAACGAGTTCGACGGCGCAAGTGTCCATTGCATCATTTAGGCACAAATATCCTTCACTCGATGTAATCAGCTCTTTCTGATTACCGTATCCTTCCTTACAGGGGCGCTGGTGATGCAGGCCGCTGATAACGGTGTGTTCAGGGGCATTACGGTAGCGGAGGAGGAAGCGGAAGCGGAAGATGAGGAGGAGGACGGAGTGTCCTCGTAGATGCCGCCGCCCATTGGTTGCTGTAACACAAATGAATATTGGCCAATCCAGGTTGAGTTAGGTTTTATGATAACTATAAATTGACTAGATGTTAGCGAGCAACAGTGAATGAAACGGGATGTTGGGAAAGAATGATCATTTCGAATTTGCGTGTGGACCGTGTTTCGCAATGACGTTTCAGGCGGATAGAGGGGGGAATTGGCCAGCTGTGACGAAAGAGCACAAGTCTCGTGGTATGGAGTAAGTAGAAATACTGGAGGAAAGAATGAAGAAAGGCAACAGTCTTACGCAATACTGTAAGCGTTTGGCAATGTAATCCGCCGAATATCAGTGAACAGACGCACAATTGTGAAATGTATCGAACATCATCCTATTCAAATCGTCATCATATGACGAAACGCCTACTCAAGGCAGTAGTCATCCTACCGGTGTCATCAACCAATTAGGAAATAAGTTATTTCGGATAGATGGAATTTATATTTCAAATAACCCATGAAATGGGAGGGGGAACAAGTATAGCCCCAACCATTAAAAAAATACCCCATGTAATGGGCAAAGTATAACTCACGCTGTATCGCTGTCCCATCTTCTGTGCCGTTGCATCGTCAACTGCAGATTCGGGTGGTCCAAGCAACGATCCTTCGGAGTCACTTCCAGATGTCGAAGACTGTGAACTGCTCACTAAATGGCACAAGTTATTTCGCAATCAGGATACAAAGTGCAATCTTTGATCAACGCACTAAAGGTCAAACATTCGAAAAGGTCAGAGGTGGTGAGATTTCGAAAACATACGAAACATAAAGAAGTAAATGAGTGAGAATTCAGCTTAAACTGGAAAAGTGAAAGGAACGGGAATTCGTAAAAGAAAATGGAAAAATGCTTACCACTCTCGAATCGTTGTCGTTTGCCGGAATCGTCCTCGTCGCTATCGACGGTGAATACAGGGGGAGGTCGACTACCTCCTCCAGGCACCACTCCGCCTAGCGACAGCGAGGGCAGAGCCGCGGCTGCGGCACGCTTACGCGACAGTCGAGGAGGATCCGCTAAATAGCAAGTATTGATTTTACCATTCCGCACTTTTCTCACCTCCTAATATAACTAAATAAAGTAAGATTCAAATAGTTTTAAAAAGGCAACTACCTGGAGCGGTGCCATCCGAGGAGGGAGAAGGCAGTGAGGGGAGGGGAGATAGAGAAGGGGAAGATGAGGAGGAGGCAGAAAGGCTTGCGGAGTCGCCTTCGGAGGCATCAGCCACAGCCGGCAACCTCGCTACCACAGCTGCCATCCCTTCAAAACCAGTTGCATATGTGAACATTTGATACTTCTAAAGACGCACGAGTTCATTGAGCGCAATTTATCTAATTTTTATAGCCAATTTTTCAAAACAGCGGAATGATGGAGCGGCAATTGATCATGTAGCTAAAATGTCATTTTGAAGTTGAGGAGATGACGGAGCAACGCTTGAAATAGCAGCGACGCGCTTTTGAATGACACGCGAGCAATGGAAGCACATGGTTGCGTAATGTCGCAATATTGGGTTTTTGTGTGAGTGACTCACGATAGGAGTGACTGCCAACAGTGAGTGGGCGAACTTGGAGGAGAATCATGAGGAGTCAATCCTGGATATAGACCGAATATGGAAAGGTTCCAGAAGGCTCTGGCAAAAGGAAGCACGAGGTCTGATCTGACCTACCACCAAGGAATAAACAGGAGTAGTGAGAAAGATGGGGAGAAGGGAGAGGGTGGGGTGGGTGAGAGGAGAAAGGAGTACTCGCCGAGCACAGAGAACGAGCATTGCATCAGACTGCGCGCACGTATCGAGAGAATTGTCGCGATCTTCCCGTCTTTTCGAAAATATTGCGTGATTCTCACGGCAATCATGCCTCCTGGGCATCTAGGATCTACAGTTTCGAAATTCGCGAAACGAGCACAGGATTGTCGCAGAGTACGGTAGACGATTGGCGACAGTGTAAAGTTGCTGTGCTCTACTGTTTTGCGCGCTATTGGCTAGTGAAGATGGTAAGACGACTGGCAGTGGGTTCGCTTTATATCTCTCCGAAAGCGATGGTTCAACTCGCGGAAATATTGCACAACACTATAAGACTGACTAGAGTCACTATTGGGTAGGTGGATCATCATTAGTTCGAAACAAGAAGCCCAGCGTGGAGACTAGAAAGAGACTGGGGGAGGTTCAGGGCGGTCTCCAGAATGCCTCTGATTGTACTGTGAATGGGGAAACAGACGACGAGGCACGTAGTGTTTTCATTCGCACACTCCATCTGTCTCTGTCCCTCCCTATCCTCCCCTCACTCTCACATCACCCTCTCCTTCTCTCACTCAACACAATGCAGTCTCTCGACGTTTCGGCCAATTTCGCCATACCCTCTCGCCCCACCGAATAGGGCACGTTTCCCAACACTTCACATGTACATGACGCGATCGCTCGATATGCCAATTCGAATATCAAGACTTTCGAATTGGCACATCAACCATCATAAATGGAGTAGAGGTAACAATCACCCTCTACGGACCAGTGCGAAGCAATTTCGATCATTCCCACCAGGCTCATGAAGATAGCTTTTAAAAATTTAAGCCTTCAGAAGGCGGCAATGTTCTAAACGAAATGTATGTGCCCCTTTTTTCCATTTAGGATAACAACTGGAATCATTCTTATTACATTTGAATGCCTTACATCATGTACTATCCGTGTGCTTATAACTGGATCATACATCCTTGTTTCATGATGACTTCAGTTTGTTCCCCCTTCTTCCATTGCTTTCATCAGTCTTTCCACCTCGTGTTGAGGGGTTGCGAAATGTGTAGAAATAGTGAGATCCAGTTGGCTCGGGTGAACGAGAGGAGACGGGAGAGGAAGAGAAAAGAATGGGGCGGGGAGCATACACAAAACGAAATAGACGGACGCAGCCAGTTCCTCTTTCGCAAGCACCCAGACGATATACACATATTATTATTGCACTCGTACCCCATTCTGGAGTCAGCGGATCCACAATTGTGGTGAAATAATGTCGATGATGAAATATTCCTGAGGAAACCAGAACCGTTTCGGGTTTGCGGGCATCTCAAGCACGTAGGCATTGATGACGCCTTAAAATCATTTCGCAGAGGACGTATCTGACGAAAGATTATACGGGAGCAAATAAGGGTTTCAGGGGGTAATTATTATAGAGCGAACAAATTCACGTGAGCACAGTTATAGGATGAGTCACCTCAGTTACGTACGTCTACCCCCGCGAACTAATAACGCCATTCAGCAAATTCAGCATGTTTTTGTTTGTACAATGATTACGTTATGTGCTCACATATGTTTCATTATCGTCAATCGCTTTTATGCAGCTCTAAGCGATCGACTCAACTGATAGAGTACCGTACTCACGGCGTGTTGCGAAACATTTCCCAAGAGATACAACCATACTGGCAATTGCCATTTTTTTATAATATAACTGCATTATGAAGCGTCATTTAAAATGTCGACGAACAAACGCAAAAACCAGTTCGTCTGCCAACTTTTGCACTAAAGTGTAGCGTCATGCGCACTTTGAGGCCATAAAAGTACTTTGAATCGAGTAAAATGGACTGAAAGTGCACAGTGCTACGCATTGACACAAAAATCTGCTTGGAATAAGACATAAAACACCAGAAATGTAATTTGAAATTGAAAAAATTTTGTAAATCAAATAACCAATGATGAAATCGGGAGTTTTTGAAGGCTATCTAATTTTTAGATGAAAAAATATGGATGAACGGACCTGAGAAGGGTTCCAAATAGACGTCTGAAAGGCGACGGGAGTCCTAGTAGTCGAGTCGGTGAAGAAACGACGGACGAAGTGCGGACGATGAGTGGTTGTCTTCCCCAGACGGGTCAGATCAGCCCTCTATCGACGCTCGAACAGCCACACTAGGCCTCCATTGCGAAGAGAAGAGTCCAATCGAATTCCAGAAGATGACGGGGCCCGAAAATCCGGGCAATTTCAGAACGTCCGAAACATTTTCGGAGTCGAAGGCGCGCTCTCGCTCAGCGTTGTCTGCCAATTCGCGACCGCGACGCGTGGCCGCAACGCGTCACTTGCGCATCAAATGTGTCGGTTTGTTCGTTTGGCCAGCCCACTGTGCGTGAATTTCCGCCTTGACTGACGAAATTCAGTGGGAATTTCATCAATGCCGATGTGATCTAGTTCCTTATGAGAGGAATAGGTCATGTTCATAAGTGCGCAAGACCATTACATCATAGCAATCGCAGTGTTTCCTGTGTTTTGGCATCACAACACAATTACACCTTATCTTATCAAGTCACTCGAAAAATTTATTCGGATTTGTACAGACATTTCATGAATTGAATTATGAGAAAAACGCAGAAACGAAAAGTGCGAATGCAGTGGGAATAGTTGAGTTCTTCGCACTTTCGTCGATTGCATCATTCTTTTTTCCGCAGCTCGGAGTCAGACTTACTTATCACAATCCTGAAATCACTCTGATTCTGATGCAATATTACCTCGATTACCTTATTCTTCGCCTTGTATTGGCTGACATTATTTGCGAAATCATCCAGGGCGCAATTGTCTGGTTGGTTCGAACAGCCCCTGACGAATTTCGTAATGCTCCGCTGTTCACTGTACGCATCGTCCATGTAATAAAACTGCAAGAACCGTGGGATTCATGATATTGTTATCAGTCGTGTCTTACTTTCACATAAAATCGTCCATCGCTCTTCCACAGTTCGCACAGAATCGTGGCTGCGTACTCGGGAATTCCGTTTCCAAGCACGTCAAACTTTGCACCGAGAGTGTGAAGTAGAGCCACTATGGTCTTGTCGTGCTAAAACAGCCTTTTCAACTGAATTTCACTCTGTTTCTACCGCTGAATATGGCTTGTACATCGTGTAGTTCCCTTGTGAGGCTGAGTCAAGGTTGTCCAGCCACTCCTTCAATAGGAATCCACCCATGAGCTTGAGGAGCTCATCGTCCGCTGCTTCACCGAAGCCAGCTGAATGGATAGCTTGAAAATTATAGATGCAATTAGTTTCTCTTCAGAGTTGCATATGTATCCATTCTGGATAACTTGATGTTTGTCTAGCAAAGTTCTGAGTGCAAGCTAGGCAGTTATGAATCGGTAAATGTTGTCGTGATCCTTCTCCGCAGCGCCGTTGTCTATCAGAGGGTGAGACAACTGCGCTTCAGAGAAGAATGACGATAAATTTATCGATTTAGGACCCTATCATACCCTAGAACCCTATGCTAGCCTATCATTGAAAGAACGAACTTGGCTCAACGGCAATAGCTTATTGATGAGTGGATATTGGGACTTGCCTGCCCCCGCGACATAGTCCGACCCCTGCAGCACAGCATCTTCTGCTTGTTCGTACAGATCTTCTGTGATCCAAGACGGCAGTGTCAGGTTGTGGTAATACTTCTAAACACAATCAGTTCGGTAGATGATCAGGAATCAGATGATAGATGATAACGCATTGGTTATTTACGCCATAAAAGTGGAAAACAATTGAACTGCTCCTGTGATGGCGCAAATGTCCATAGACCCATTGTCCCTTGACTATGTCCTAAATATTTACCTCAATCTTGATTGTCTTCTGAAAATCGTGAATTGTCTCGAACGTTGGATCAACTTTTGGCTCTCCTCCATACGCTCCGAGAACTCCGAAGATGTTCTACAATGCTCATTATTTTTGCTCTGCCGTTGAATTGAATTTACGATTTTTGTTTGGTTGAGACTAGGACAACTATATAGATGAACAAGTGCATTCATCATTTGTCTAATCTTCGCGATCCGGCCATCTCAACGTTCGATAGGTAAACCGCCGCAGAGATTAGACGACTTCATAAAGTTTTTGTCATTTCACATCGCTGTGTAGCTTATCTCCGATGAGCGGAGATGAATTAGCCTACCATTAGGAGTGCGTCTCAATTATTTATTCGTGCAACTCAGAAGATACTGTGGAGCGACCGAACAGCTGCGTCATTAATCCTCTCTAAGTGGCCTTGCCTACGCGTGGTAAATTGCTAAAAGGCGCCCAAACAATTCGTGACTAGTGACATTGAACTGGTTCCCTTTACCACCCTCTCATTGGTCTATGAGAGCTAGAGGAAAGTGATCGAAAGAGAGCATAGAGAACGTTCGGAGCCAACTCGTTTTGTGTTCATTGCTCTCCCCCAAGCAGTTGTCTCTATCATCACTTGGATCGACAACTCAGGAGAGGGAAGCAACGCGAAATAGCTCCAGTTTCAAACGCTCCAGTTGCACAGCTGTTGTTTGGTGTTAGATTATGGCGACTAAAATACTTCTAAAAATATCGAAGGATATTTCTTCGAATTCTGTTTTGTGTACTATTTAGCTTGCCACGAAAAGTATTCTATATATACGAATATAATGTGCACCATTATCCCCTCCAAGGAACTGCATCAGATTCCGAAAGCTGTCCACCTCAGACAATGCGCTGGACATTACCCTTTACGTTTTGCCTTTCTGTCTTGTCGATCGACTAGGGCTGAATGGATTACAGTGACGAGAGTGCATCATCAAACAACCCTACTGTTTGTAGGAAGTTCGTGAGTTTCGCAATCGGTTATTCTAGAATGCCGTCTCTCGTGTTCTCTCGTTGAAATTAGAGGGGGGGGGGAATACCGGATTTCACTCTTGGGAAGAAATTTATATGTTCCGATTGTGGGAGAGATATCTTTGGTTCACTTCAGTTGGGATGCATAAATAATAGCATGTCCTTTCCCATTCTCACCCAATTCTCAGCGATGAAGTCCAGAAACTTCAACTTCTGTTCTCTTTCGGTCTGAAGAGTCTGAGCACGATCACACTTATGACCCGCCTCGAGCTGCTGAAAATGATAATGTAGTTTGTTGGACACTATTCTAATAAAGCTTGCTATTGGCAATGTTTGAACTACCATGAAATCAAGAAGTATAATAGTTTCGTTGGATAAATTGTTCCCTTTTTGTCGAATGTCCCTTGCAGCTCTTTAGCTAGTGTGGCAGACAAGAGCTTTGCGCCATAATGCTGATGTTTACACTTCATCCGTAAATTCGTGGCATATCTGTCCATTTCACCGTTATTGCCCAAATGTCCATGGCGCTCTTATCGTTCATCCCTTCTGCTCACTCTATCATCTTTCTTCGGTACAGAATGCACTGGTACAGGCGTCCAGTCGACAGGCCACGAGACATCATTGAGTGGATGAGTGTGCGATTCTGAACAATCATTCGACTTGTGATATCCGAGCCGTTCCCTTGTTTATTGTCCATTAAAAGTTTGCTGCTCATGACAATTAGGGTTTAGGATGTAAACTGGATGTTCATATGGGTTACGGTACTCACTCGCATAGAATCCGGCCAGATTCGCGATGGCCGACTGTAGACAACGAGGCGCAGTGGCAGAGCGAACTTCAATCTAAATTCATTGTACTTTTTTGTAAATATTTACAAGATATGGCGAATGCAGCAAATCGAAATTTTTATCGAAAAACTTTGCAAGGACAACGAAACTCAACTGATCTTAAATGGATGGTAAAATATTTTTATTAGAAACAGAGGAGGAAATCTTATCAATTTCATTTGGTGTCCACTAGGGTGGTTAGCACGCACACGCACACCGCACTGTACGGCCCCTTTCGGCCGGCAGGTAGATCAAAACCGCACTGTACGGGTCTCCCTTCCTACCCCTTCCCCGTAGCCGTACATGTACGGCCATTCCCGCACAGGTGCGCTTGGAGTTCTTTCTCAGCCCTGCACTTGAGACAGCCTTTATTCTCAATGGACGACTCTGTTTGGGTTCATTTTGATCGGCAACAGGACT
>JACMIF010004388.1:0-12417 GCA_014805445.1 Diplogasteroides magnus | reverse complement strand
ATAGTTTTTTTTTATTTCTTTTGTTTTTTTTATTTTTTTATAGTTTTGTGTTGGCTTTTGTTCCTTTGCGACAGTCGTGTTTTTGTTATTTTTTTGTGGGCATTCATTTCATTGCAGGGTAAAATTTCTAACAATTTCCGACCCCCCCCCCCGAGGAAAGCACTTTTTTTGGTGGCAGATATCGATATCAGTGTAATCGTTATGCATGGTGGTGCCTCATCATTTTTGAGGATTCACGCGAATGGCCCACTCCCTTCATTTGAAATGATGCACTGATCGGGTACTTCACCTGCTTATCAGTGGAGGGAACGACGAGGGCGGGGACGAGAAGATGAAGGGCCGACGTCGATTGGAAAATTCCTTATCTATACGCCTCAATGTCAACGAAAGAGTCGAATATGAACGTCAACTGTCATGGCATTATCATTCGAAGGATTAGCGTTTGCCTTCGCTTTCGACTACATAGAGCGACGAACAGAAACGGGAAACTGAGTAAAGTGGTCGAGGTCGAATGAAAATTATGTAAAGGTTATAGTGAAAGAATCATATTAATGATCATGAATAATGGCAACATTTGACGACTGATAAGATAAGTTACATTACTATAATATCTTTTCCAGTTTGTCATTTTTGTGATCAGATTATTCATTGTGATGAAATTCGCCATCATTGAAAATGTGTAAAATTGATGAGTCAAATACCAACGCGGACAATTGAATTTCATCATCAACCGGAGGGCTTCGAATTTGGATATCTATGCCGCCTCTCACTAAAACAGATTTTCGCCGTAGCGCATAATTTAAATCCGATGGAAACTTCTTGAGAACACATAATATCTATGAGGCTGACGCAACATTTTACCTTGCCTTCAGCGACATTTTCGTTGTTGTTCAACGACAGCGAGCTGTTCAGATTAAAGTGGTCCGACACGTAAACCACAAACATAATAAAACGGAGTGCTAAGCAAATACTGTAGAAAATTTTGTTTCCCGCCAAATAAGCATTCAAAAATGGTTTTTTTGCACCGCCAGTGGAAATTCTTGACACCTTACGGAACATATTTTCATGCGGCTTTTGCGTTAAATTCGCGCGTTTCACGTGTGGGCGGAGTCACAATTTATTGTTCATTATGGTGTGATTTCGTTGAAATGCTACATTTTTTCGCAAGAATAGTTATAATTTGCAGCAATGTGGTCACTAGTGCTAATACAATCCATATTTGAAAGTAACAACAATAATACACCGTGAATTGTCGCGTTGACGAAAAAGTGCTGAAAATTTTGTTAAGTAACCCTATCATTTGCAAATAGAAAAACTACGGTAATCATTTTTGCGCGCTTTCAAACGGGCTTTATGTTAAACACGCCGCTGTGGTTTACGTGTCCGAGTGATCTTTCCTTTCCATCCTTCGGTCATCACCAACACATAATAGACATCAGCTCGCTGGAGAATAATACGAGACAAACAGTCGGATTGTTATCTTGTCGAGTACTTCTGCATTTATGTCTGGTTCTCTCGAGACCAATCGTTCATTTTTCATGGAAAGACATCATTCATAGAATAGATCCAGCCCTTGATTCGCACTCTTTCTGATAACACTGTTCTCAATGTTTTGAAAGTGGTGTGAGAATGAAGCGTTGAAACGGATCGCTTGACACTTCGAGAAGAATCTTTTCTCGGAAACCTTATCGGACCACAGGCGCATTTGGTATAAAAGGGCACTGATTTCGATTGAGAAACAACTCGACTCATCTCCAACTGCTCTCGTCTCATAAAACCACCATGACTGCTCTGGGAAAGTATGCGACTGACAAGACTGCAGGTTTGGATCTTTTCATTTGAGACTAGCAGTCGTATTTTCAATGATTTCATAACTAACTAGGATGGCTCCATCGACTTACGGATATTTATTTCAGGTGTCAAGTCAAACAAGACGTCCATGTCGGCATCTCTGACTAGCTCCCAAACTTCATCATCTGCTTGCCAACAACGTCCATCTTCGTGGGTCAAGCGCTCGTGGACAGATTTCCAGGTCCAGGGAGCCGTGAATGCTCTTCGTTAGAATATTCGCTCGACACTAGAACTTATCCAATTTTATGAGATAATATTGCTCCTGTTGTCATCACAATGCATTCTGTTTGAATTAAACAGATCCGCAATAACTTTTATCACTTTGGAAACGGAGAGAATCGGAATCGTTTGTGTAATAAAAACAGGTGTTTCCGTAACCGATGAATCGACTTGCAAACAAACAACTATTGGAATCGTTTGACAGTTCTTATCGTCGTTTCATTGATGTTTCCATCCTTACGTCGTGGTTATAATCCATTACATCCGACCTTATCGAGGACTTTTGGTTGACGTTATCAAACGTTCGCTCAATTCAAACTAGCACTCATGCCACTTGGTTAGTGTCGCTGACTAATTCCAACGGTCGTTCTTTGGGCTTACCTAGCTCATTTAGATAATTCAATGATTTACTAAGCCAGTTTACACATCAATAGATTCGTGCAAACGATTCTGGGTGAAAGTGTCGGCCCACGAACAGACTATACAATGCATTTTACCGGTGTGGGAGGCGTGGCTCAACTTTATTTTAAAATGACATATTCACAATACACTATATTTTCTTCTTTGTGTGACGCATAGCAGAAGACTAACGATTTAAACAAACAAAAACATTTTTTGCAAATTTCCTTCAAGGACATACCAACGGGAATATTGTGAGGAAGTGGAGTGCGACTCGGCCCCAATGAGGTAGCGAAAAGTCTCACATTCGACACTCTAGTACCTTTACAATGCAATCTTGCTCGTTAGCTTTCTTCATTTGAATTTATGATTTTTCTTGCGATAACCATCAGGTTTCAAACGTATGATGCAAGGACAAGGAGGAGCACAGGAAATTACTACTTGGCCACCACCTGAACAGCCAAACACACGAAAGGATTGGCATTCTGATGTAACCAATGAACTAAGGATTCATCTGGTAAGCACTTCAGGGCACGTCTTTCTCTGTACTCTAATATTGAGGTGGGCAAACTCGTCAAAGCCATCTTCCCCTGTCCAGATCCAATTGCGGTACACGACCAGAGAACACAAGACCTTAGTAGGGTGGGCCACTCGAGCCTCGATTGTCGATCCGATCGTCGAGCCTTAGCGGTCGATCCTTCTCCCTTCGATCGGATCGATGGACCGATCGGCTCGAAGGGAAGGCTCGAGGAATGAGTCATGCGTCGATCGGATCGAAAAGTGCAGGCTCGACGAGCCTAACAGGGCTCGTCGATCGGTTCGAGGCTCGAGTATTGTTTGCCGTTTCACTCATTTTAACATCATTCTTCTCTGACCGCGCGGTTGTCTCTGCTTCAACAGACAGCAGCGCAGTGTGGAAGAATGAAAAATGTGCTTCCCTTACAGTAGTCCTAGCTTTAAAGTGTTTTAAGGTGTTTTATGAAGCATAATATTATAAAACAAAAAAAAATGAATATGCCATTCATAATGCCATCGTATAGAACAATGATTATTCCAACACAAGTTGTCATTTTAAAGATTATTTTAATATTTTCGATGAAGTTTTCACGTTTTTTTGTGTATTTTCCATTTTCTATTTGTAGTGAATTCAAGTAGAATTAGTTTAGACATTGTAAAACGACAAATCACCCCTCTACACTTGTCTCTTCTCTTGTCCGTTATCCTGCCCCGTACACGAAGAAAAACCATCCGCGATCTCTTCCCCGGCTGCGACTCTGATTATTGATAGGATTGTCGACTACCAACTCCCTTTGGAAGCTGAACTCTCACAAAGGGCTGCGCGCTTGTGGCCAAGTAAACTAATAAGCGCAGTGCTTCGCGTTTCTCGCAAGTTCTAGGGCATCGACGCTTCTGGGAAAGATGATTAGATTAAGAGGGACCTTAGGCCTGTGGCTTGGGAGGCCTACCCTTTTCCTTATTTATGGCCTTTGGTTCAATGACTATGGTGATCTCGAGTGAATAAGCTAGAATGGGGTACTGTAGCAGCGGAAGAAGACGTGGACGGGGAAAGGAGACCTGATTGAAATGCGATGAGGGGTGATTTATTCTTTTTTGATGTCTAAACTAATTCTACTTGAATTCACTACAAATAGAAAATGGAAAATACACAAAAAAACGTGAAAACTTCATCGAAAATATAAAAATAATCTTTAAAATGACAACTTGTGTTGGAATAATCATTGTTCTATACGATGGCATTATGAAAGGCATATTCATTTTTCTTTGTTTTATAATATTATGATTCATAAAACACCTTTTTAAAGCTAGGACTACTGTAAGGGAAGCACATTTTTCATTCTTCCACACTGCGCTGTTGTCTGTTGAATTTGAGACAACTGCGCGAAGAATGAGGATGGAATGAGTGAAAGGGCAAACACTACTCGAGCCTCGATCCGATCGACGAGCCCTGTTAGGCTCGTCGAGCCTGCACTTTTGGATCCGATCGACGCATGACTCATTCCTCGAGCCTTCCCTTCGAGCCGATCGCCGCTAAGCAACAACGATCGGATCGAATGGCTCGAGCCTTACGATCCCCCCACCCTATTATCCAGTATGCAAGAAATGTAGAGAAGATGATGTTTGGGTCGGCAGAAGATAGAGTAAGACTGAAGATGTATTGATTGATTGGAGAGTGTATATACAGGAAGAAAATTATTGAAACACCAGGTTGTTGAAATTTGATCCACAAATGATGCGGGATATGTTCAAAGAACCTTATTAGGGTGAAAGTAAAAGAGAGGTAAATCCTTTTCAGCTTCGAAAAGAAGCGAGAATTCCGCCAAAAATGAGATTAATAGTGGTGATTTTATTCTGAGACATTGTTCAGGCTCAACTTCCACGTTTCGGGTACCAACCGGCAAGCGATATGTTGCTAATATACTAGAGTACTTCCATGATTATTGGGAAGATTGGGGAAGCACTTACAGAATTTTTATGTATTTTTTTCTGATTCTGACGGCATGCGGAGCACAGAAATGCGTCACATTTCGACCGTAGTTCTGAGCCACGCAGATGAACCCGAGACGTATCACTCCGTACATGTGTACGCCTAGTAGTCAGCTATAAGTAGCCACAAAGATTAGAGGATATCTTCAACGAGTGAGAAAATATTCAAATTTTACTCAAAAGTTATAAGGGACTTTCTTGACAACCTAATAGGCACTAGCTTCTTTAACAATGTACGGTACGGGAAATGTTACATACACTTTTTCATGCGAAATCATACCATTGTTCTGTATGACTCTCTGATTTAGCATTCACTCATTATTTCCTCAGGTTTTCACAAGAATTGTGCGCCACTATAACACGATTTATGTAAACCATTCGGCTCATGCGTTTATTTCGTCCTAAGTGATTTAGAAGATCTTTATTCATATTTTCTATATTCATGTTCGATGAAGAATTTACGAATGAGAAATGCATTTTTTTCACCGTTTTGGAAGCCCCATCATGATCACTGATGCAAAATGCGTCATCGATTGAACACATAAATGGCAGATAAGAATAACTTCGGACGGTCGCACTCCTTATCTTTCTATCATTGAAAACGTAGGCAGACACAGAGGCATGGATGTGAAGGGGGGGGGTGTGAATTCCTTTTCCACTGATTTTTGTATATTTTTAAGCAAAAAATCTTGTAAACGAAAAAATGCTATCTTTGCTGCAGAGACTCGAAATATTTTGTTTCTGAGGTGCTATGCCTTTCGAGAAAAGTCTTTCGAGAAGAGAACCAATAGCCGATTCAGAACGGTCTGAATATCCGGTGGCGCTAGACCACTCGAATGATTCACGAGAATGCCCTCTCGTGGTCATTTCATCTCCCTTTCATGTGAAAGTATGCACTGATAGGGTGCTTACCCTGATTATGACTAGACAGAATGAAGAGGGCGGAAGGGGCGTAAATGGAGAGGAGGAGGAGAAGAAGGATAGATGTTGACTGGCCAATTCCTTATCTATACAATGTCAACGAAAGAGTCGGAGTCGAATATGAACGTCAACTGTCAAGGCATTATCATCCACAGGATTAGCGTTTACCTTCGCTTTCGACTCCATAATCGGGAAAATGAGCAAGTGAAGTGGTAGAGATCGAAGGAAACTTCTGCAAACATTAAGAATGGTAGCAGATGATGAAAGATTGGTGAAGATATTGTGTATCATCCATGTTTTTCTGTCGTTATGATGAAATTGATCATTATTGGTGGATGAAACCGATGATTCAAATTGGAACACTGATCATCCGGAATTTCATCATCAAGCAGAATGCTTCGAAATTGGATGCTTGCTAATGTATATGATTCAAATGATAACAGTTTCTGTTGCAGCACTAAGCCATGTGTTCCATGAAAACTTGCTACGATAAAGCTAAAATCTTGAAAGCAAGAAACATTTGTAAGACTGGCGCAAAATTTTCATCTTGCCTTCAGCGACATTTTCGTTGTTGTTCAACGATAGCGAGCAGTTCATATTAAAATGGTCCGAACGGTCTTTCCTTTCCATCCTTTATTATCTCCAATAGATGAGAGACAACCGCTCACTGGAAAATAATGCGAGACAGGCAATCAAATTGTTATCTTTTCGAGTACTTCTATATTTTGTATCTAGTTGTCTCGAGACCAATCGTTCATTTTCAACGAGAGACAACAATCGTTGTATAGATACAGTCCTTTATTCGCACTCTTTCTGATAACACTACTCTCATTGTTTTGAAAGTCGTGTGAGAAGGAAGCGTTGAAACGGATCAATTGACACTTCGAGAAAAATATTTTCTGATAACACTACTCTCATTGTTTTGAAAGTGGTGTGAGAAGGAAGCGTTGAAACGGATCAATTGACACTTCGAGAAAAATATTTTCTCGGAAACCTTATCAGACCACAGGCGCATTTGGTATAAAAGGGCACTGAGTTCGATTGAGAAACCAGTCGACTCATCTCCAACTACTCTCGTCTCATACAACTCTTCTCTATCATGACTGCACTGGGAAAGTATGCGACTGCCAAGACTGCAGGTTTGTGGAAGTGATCTGATTTTTTTTATAATTCCCAATACTACCAGTCAGACTTTGATTAGTTTCCTAACAGATACTGTGATTTCTCCTTCAACATACGGAAATTAATTTTAGATGTCAAATCGACTATGAAGAACATGTCGACCTCTCTAACCAGCTCTCATACATCATCATATGCTTCCCAACAACGTCAATCTTCGTGGGTCAAGCGCTCCTGGTCCGATTTCCAGGTCAAGGGAGCCATGAACGCTCTTTGTTAGAATATTCACCACTCTTTTCTAGTACTTATCCAATTGCTTGAGAAACATCGCTCCTACTGTCATTACAATGCATTCTTTTCGAAATAAAAAAATTACCTCTGTAACTTCTCCCTCTGGAAAGAAGGAAACGCGTGATGAAAGTCGTGAATTCCGACTGATCGTCATGGAAATGATCGTTGATGACGCAATGTTTTTCCGCCGTTTTCCATAACGACTGAGTCTGGTTAACAAACAAAGATTTGACAGTTCTTATCATCGTTTCATTGACGTTTCCATTCGCACGTCGTGGTTATAATCCATCACATTTGACCGTATCGAAGAGTTTTCTTTGAACTTGTCAACCATTCGTTCTGTGAATAGGCCAATCGGCCAGCTTCGCCGATTAAATCTGTTTGACCATGTCCTTTGCGCATGACAAGGTAATTTCGATGACATTGTATGATGGCTGCGTTCTTTGGGAAACAGGGTCGCATCGAACCTTATACAGCTATCAAACAATTCGTTCTTCCTATCTCGCAATTTTTTCTATCGGATGCAGAATTTCAAGTTTTCAAATGTTCAATTTCAAGGGTTTGCGGTGAATTCATTCAAATAAATTTCGCATGCGTGCCTCTATGTCTGCATCTACGCTTTCATTGAAAGGGAGATAAGGAGAGGGAACGTCCGTTGTTTTTCTTATCTACTTTACATGGGTTCAATTGATGACGCATGTTACAGTCATGAACACAAAAATGTTTATTCGTTTCGAAACTGAGATCGTTAGTGCAAATCAAAATGTGTGAAAAACAAGAGCTCCATGGCCATTTATAGCATAATTATGAATGGGTACTTGAAAAAGACGAGAGCATTTGCAGAAACGTCTATTTCTTTCTAGAAGTATACTCAGGAACAATCGTGATAGCGCTATATATTTCGATCACTAGAAGTGAAATAAACGCAGGCGCCGAATGGCTATTCGTAAATAATATAGGTGCATAATCCATGCGAATATCTGGAAATAATGAGCGAATGCTAAGGCTTTGAGTCAAACAGAATAATGTTACAATTTAGCATGAACAATTGAATATAACCTTTCCCGTACCATACATTGGAAGAGAAACTAGAGCCTATAATGCAATGCCAGTGTCAGCCATACTTCTTTTGGAATGCATTTCCCACAAAAGCAGCAAGATTTTCGATTGCACAAGTACGAATTGTTTTCTCCAATCTCGTATGCTTTGAAAACGCGTCCTTTGCGCATTCAATCGCGTATTTTTCCATTTCTTTATCCAAGTTGCTTCTCACGATGATCGCAGGAAGCATTTTCGCGAAAAACGAATTGACCTGAAAATGCATTTCTAGTTATCGAATTTATGTCCTATAAATTTTATCTCAGCGTTCCTGCGTAAGCACGATCTGAGTATTCGGATCGCAGCGCTGTGTAATCATATACCAAATTTCCGGAGGAAGTTGAACCTGAACAAAGTATTAGAGCAAAATCATAGATATTAATCTGATTGATTGGCGAAACTGCCTTCCTTTTCGAAGTTGAAAATACTTTCCCTCTCTTTTACTCTCACCGTAATAAGGTTCATTGAACATCTTCCGCCTCATTTGTGGAATTGATTACAACCAACCTGCTACAACAACATTCTCTTCTGTTTCTTTTCCTGCAATTCCTTCTGTATCCTGCAAATCTTCTCTGCTAGAAGACTGTAATACTCGTCCTGAAGATGCACTATCAAATCAATCAATACATCTTCAGTCTCACTGTGTTTTCTGCCGACTCAAACATCTCCTTCTCTACTTTTCGCGCGTACTTGATAAGATCTTGCAATCTCGGGTCTTCCATAACAGTTGGATCATAGCAGGGAAAGATGGCTACGACGACTTTTCCCATCTTAACAATAGAGTATAAAAGATGATGCGCATATATGTGCATACCATATGAGTTCTTAGACGATTGGCCATGTTAGAATGCCAATTCTTTCGTGTGTTTGGCTGTTCAGGTGGTGGCAAATTGGCACACAAAGTACACTTACATTTTCTTGTTCTCCTTTTCCTCTTTGTCCTCGAACCTGAACAAAATCTGAGGATAAAATCAATAGGTTAACCTGGTAGTAGACTAGCAGAAGTCCCACCTCTCTTTTCGACGTTGAATTTAATTTCTTTCTCTTTTTCCTTTTTTCCTCCAATATTTCTTTTTTTCATCTTCCGCTTCATTTGTGGAACAAATTTCAACAAAAGCAACCTGTATGAACTTCAACTCAATGAGCAAATGAAAACGCTAACAAGGAAGATAGTAATGCAAAGGAAATGGCGTGTTGAATGTGAGAATTTTCTCGATCTTATTGGGCCGAGTCGCGCTTCACTTCCTCACATCATTCCCGTTGGCATATCCTTGAAGAAAACTTTCAAGAATGTCTTTTGGTTTCGATCATTAGTCCATTAATACGCATCACACAATTAATAAAGTGTATAATCATGAATAATTAATGTCTGGTGCTGTGAAAAGACGCTCTTTAAGTAAGAGGTCATGTTCAAACTTATGTGTTTAATGTATTTATGGTGGTGATTCGCTGGGATTCACACTCACTGATACCCCAGAAGATGGCAGGAATTGAACCGGAACACCGTATCTGTGGCTCATTTTCATCAGCAAATCAAACCTAAACATATTTTTCTTTTTTTTAATATAGGGTATCATGTCTTCTTTCCCACTTGTGACGAATTCAGCCTAAAGTCCTCGAAGAAGTCGACAATACACAACTTTTAATTGGATTGGTTATTCATTGTATTGTGTGTTCATGTGCCAACACATTCCACCCTGAATCGTTTGTACGATGTAAACTGACTTAATAAATCATTGAGTTCTCAAAAAATGAGCCCGTCAAGCTAAAAGAACAACCGTTGGAGTTAGTCAGCAACGCTGGTCAAGTGGCTTACGTGTTCGATTGTACAGAACGAATTGATAATGTCAACCAAAAGTCCTCGATAAGATTTTGATGGATTATGACTACGACGTACGGACGGAAACGTCAACGAAACGACGATAAGAACTGACAAACGATTCCAATAGTTGTTTGTTTGCCAGACGATTCATAGGCTTCGGAAAAAAACCCATTTTGCGACAGAAACGACTCCGATTCTCTTTTTCCAAAGTGAAAAGTTATGGCTGGATATGTTTATTTCAAACAGAATGCATTTGTAATGACAGCAGGAGCGATATTTAAAAAATAAAATTGAATAAGTACTAGAGACTATTAATTAATATTTTAACGAAGAGCGTTCATGGCTCCCTAGGTCTGGAAATCGGTCCAGGAGCGCTTGATCCAGGAAGATGGACGTTGTTGGCAAGTAGATGATGAAATTTGGGAAGTTGTCAGAGATGCCGACATGGATTTCTTGGTTGACTTGACACCTGAAATAAATATCCGTGAGTCGATGGAGCCATCCTAGTTAGTTAGGAAATCATTGAAAATGTGACTGGTAGTCTAAAAAAAGGACCAGATGCAAACCCGCAGTCTTGGAAGTCGCGTACTTTCCCAGAGCAGTCATGGTAGTGAAGAGTTGTATGAGACAAAAGCAGTTGGAGATGAGTCGAGTTGTTTCTCAATCGAAATCAGTGCTCGTTTATACAAAAACTGCCTGTGGCCTGATAAGGTTTCCGAGAAAATATTCATCTCGAAGTGTCAAGTGATCCGTTTCAGCGCTTCATTCTCACACCACTTTCAAAACAATGAGAATAGTGTTATCAGAAAGGGTGCGAATCAAGGGCTGTGTCATTTTTATGAATGTTGTATCTGACTGAAAACGAATAATTGGTCTCGAGACAACTAGATACAAAATATAGAAGTACTCGAAAAGATAACAATCTTACTGCCTGTTTCGCATTATTTTCCAGTGAGCGGTTGTCTCTCATCTATTGTAGATAATCAAAGAATGGAAAGGAAAGATCGCTCGGACCGCTTTAATCTGAACTGCTCGCTATCAATGAACAACAACGGAAATGTCGCTGAAGGTAAGAGAAAATGTTGCGTCAGTCTTATAGGTATATGCTTCTTGCTTTCAAGCTAGTTTTTGCTATAACAAGTTTCAAAGGAACATAAACCATTCTGCCACAACAGAAAATATTTTCGTTTGAGCCAGCTGCATTGGCAAGCCCAACTTCGAATCATTCCGCTTGATGACGAAATTCCGGATGACCAGTTTTCGAATTTGACTCATCAGTTTCATCGGCCAATAACGGTGAATTTCATCATAATCAAAGCATTTTGTAGTAACATATGTATGAATGCGAAAACATAGATTATATCTTCACTCATATTTCGTCATATGTTGCCACATTTCGTGAGCATTCGGCAAGAATTTGATATTTTCACGGTAAAGTTTGCAGACCTCGATCCCTAAGCTTTCTCAAATCTCCGTTTCTCGTTCTATTTAGTCGAATGCGAAGGAAAATCCATTCTGTGAATGATAACTAGCTCGCTACGCTCGCTACGCGTCCATAAAGTTAAGCTCCAAGCATAAGGCGGCGACACTAAACGCTTGATTAAATCGAAAATTAAAATAGAATAATAAATTTGCTATGCTTGGGGGTATGCGGCGGCCGATGCGAAGCAAGAAGGGTGGTTGATCCACTACGCTATGGGGCGGCCGACGCGAAGCTAGAGGGGTGGCCGACCCATTACGCTATGGGGCGGCCGACGCGAAGCTAGAGGGGTGCCCTACCCACTACGCTAAGAAGTGGCCGCCGCGAAGCTTGAGGGGTGGCCAACACACTACGCTCAGCTCCAAACGCATCTCGCTGAGACACGAATCGCTTGAGTCAAGTCGAAAATTGAAATTGAATAAAAAATTTGCTAAGCCTCCCCCAACCTTAGCAAATCTTTTATTCAATTTCAATTTTCGACTTGACCAAGCGATCGTGGTCTCGGGCCGCACTACGCGCGGCCCCCTGCGGGGAAAACTGTTTAGGTCCGATACAAGGTTTACTTTCCGTGGGTAACTCTAAAATGTGCAAAGAAATCAATTTGGTGCATTTTGGCAATTTTTGGACGATTTTGGGGGTTTTTTGTGGATTATGGTAAGATTACGGTAGGTTATGGTAACATACGGTAGTTGGGAATACGATTTTTGAATTC
>JACMIF010004387.1:0-12418 GCA_014805445.1 Diplogasteroides magnus | reverse complement strand
CTTCGGTGACTCCAACGATGTCCCACTTGATCTTGTCCAATGCCAGTTCCATTTCCAGATGTCGCGATGACGATGCGAGCGTTCGGGCGTTGATGGTTGCCAGGTGGAGGTGTTGTCGAACCATCAGGGGTGGCTTACGTCGTACTGTCGGCCAAGACTTCTAGTAGACGGATTCTTGCCGGGGAGACTGCCGAGCCGAGGAGAAGGTAGAAGGGCCGACCACTCGAGAGAAGAAACACAGACAAGAATGACATCTACTACCACTCATAGACATCTACTACCACTCATAGACAATTGACTCACCCCGTGAGTATAGAGAGGGACAGCCACTCGCGAGTAGGAAAGACAATCAAATGAGGAGTACTCATCTATGGACAACATATCATTTGCATTCTTACAAGTTTGCAAATCTGCAAAAGTGCTTTTCTCATTCGTCTAATCTCCGCGGAGCGGTTGTCTTTTCAGGCGATCGATACGAGTGAGAAATGTACTTTTTACCGAACTAGAACCCCTATAATCCCTTCCATATGCATTGTGCCCTTGCATTCCTTCTGTATCCCTTTTGATTGTTCCTGTGTCTTCTTCCCTTTCCTCTCTTCTTCTCCTTTTCCCCTTTGTCTTTCCATCCAATCACATTCATTCCCTTGTAGACACAGTCATTGCAAGTCTCTTCTCTTCCCAACTCCATTCTCCTTTCAACTTCAAACAGAATTGCAATCCTTTCTCTCCTTGAAGGTCTCTTTGAAGTCAATCCAATGAGCACACATAACAGTCCATTCTAGGATATATCTGCAATTCAAATGGGAAAGGATCAAAGGGGATAAGAAGTGAACGGATGAAGAAGAGAGTCTCTTGTAATACAAGATTGTCCTTATCTGTTGTCTCTACTCAAAGGGGTGAGGAGTGTTCTGTTATAGTTGAGAGGAGAGGGAGGGGGAAGGGGAGGGGAGGTCACTGTTTCCACTCAAATCCCCTTAGGGGTTGACACACAGACTCCTTTCCCTTCAACGGTGTTCACTCTTTCTCTTCAACAAAGAGTCTAATGAAGATGATGTAAGAGTCCCTTCATTCATTCCTCATCCATTCATTCAGACTCTTTCTTCTCTTTACAGTATCTTCTGTACTTTCATGGGAGGAATCTCCTCAACGTAAGTCTTTCCTTCCCTATCCTCATCATGTAAAATCATCTTCCAGAACAAGCAGCATCCATGCAGTTTCCTTCTTGGTATGCACCAAGGTCTCAGGTATTCCTTCCTTCCTCATTCATTCTACTCCATCTCCTCTTCAGCAGTCTTCCTCCTCTTCTCTCTTCCCTTCAGCATCCGCTCCTCCAGGACGTACTGCTTATCCTCCCAACTTCCCTGGATATCCAACATTTGGACCCCCTAACACAGTGGGAAAGACAAAGGAGACACAGTCTTCAGTGAGATCGCTTCATTTCCTTTGCTTGTCCCTTCAGTTTGATCACTCAATTCCCTAACCTTTGCCTTCTTTTCCTTTCGCTTCTTTGCATTGCCTGCCCTTTTGTTTTGTTCTAACTTTGAGTTGGAATGTCTTGCAGGGACACTATTCAACTACAACAAACAGGCCTCGGAAGTCTTCTCCTTCCATTCCCTCTAAGGTATTCATTACAATCAAAGACTGACTGCATGTTGTGTTACAGACAAAGACTAAGTCAAATGTCGACAAATATCTTCCTTTGATGGCAAAGAAGAACAAAAAGGAGAAAGAAGTGACAGATACAACAGAAAAGATGGAACGGACAAAGAAGACAAGGAGACCGAGGGTCAAGACGACAACTGAGACTCCTGAAGAAGAAAGGGAGACTATTGTGGTCATTGAATACACTTCATCATCTACAACAACTAAAACTCCTTCTACCTCCCCCACCTCCACTAAGAAAATGAAGAAGAACAGAAGAAAGGGAAGACCCTCCAGGTAGCGGCTCTACATTCAATAGACAACAACTACGCGGAGACTAGAAAAATGAAAAATGCATTTCACTATTGATTTAGATACCCTAGTATAGAGTAATTACATTCTATTCCTTGCCTTCAGTTATTGCATGATTCCTTCAGAGGTCCCAAGTCCACAACGACTACATCCACAACAGAAAAGCCTGCAGAGAGTCTTCTTCAGTTCAATATTCTCGATTATCTATGGGTTAGACAAAGGCATGAGGCAAGGATTGTACCCTCACTTAACCCGCATGACAAAGCATTGCACGACTTGGCTTGATCATCTTCCCTCTGCTTATCCCTTTCCTTTTCCCTTCTCATTCCCTCATTCAGACCAATTCTGAACTGATTGCTGCCATCAAAGATGTAGTGAAGAAGTTGCAGTCATCGATCAATGAGGCAGTGAGTGACATCATTCCATCCAATTGGAAGGGTCAATTGAGGGATTGAAGGAAGATGTACAACAAGTATCCAATCACTTCAAGAACACAATCAAGGAGTTCGCAGCAGGTCGAATGACTATTCCCTTTCCATTCAATTGATTCCCTTCAGCTTCTCCAGTCAATCAACAACTTCGTGGACTTTTTGAAAGGGCACAACACAATTGAGAAGAATAGTCTACACTAATAAGAATCATTCATTCTACGTCATCATTTTGTGTGATCTCATGACCACTTCCATATTATGAATTCCATTTCGAATTCCCGGTAATAAATGTTGTTTGAGGGAATTTTCCCATTGTAATCATCGTTGAATGGGATGAATTGTGTGGAAAGCAATCGAACAAATGTGCAATTCTTGTTGATTGACTCTGTTCTGGTAACAGATGTTGAAATGCACCAGTGCTCAACTTCTATGTACTCTTTGACCGAGAAGAACAACAAGAGTCATTTCCTCTCTTTTCCTCTTCTTGTGTACCGATCACTCTTCCATTTACTCCTTTCCTCTTCCTTCTTACTTTCTACAATTCGATGCACGTGTTTTCAACTTACTCAAATCATTCTCCGTTCACCATCTAGAAACATTTTATTTGCTCCAAGTCCTATGATTAGGGTAGAAACCCAAGCAAAAGTGCATTTTTTGTCGTCTGATTCCGTCGGAGCGGTTGCCACTCTCTCTGTGATGGACAACAGCTCTGATGGAATTAAACTATAGAAAAATGTACTTCTGCTTGGAGTTCCTACCTTAACTTTTAACACTCAAACTTGCTTCTCATATGCAGGATCATCTTTATTCCAGACTGTCACATAATCAACTCGTTTTTCCCTCTCATTCTCCCTCATTTCCTCCTCCTTGGTGGTCGTCCCTTCGTATGTGACTGAAGGTTCAACTATCGAATCATTGTCTTTAATGTTCTTTCTTCAGTGGAATGGACAATGATGAAGAGAAAAGAGCTGTAGCAGGAGTGGAATTTCCACAGGGTGAGACTTCCAGTGGATAGAGGGAGGGATACTGTACCTACATTGGATAGAGGGAGAGATACTGTACCTACAGAGAATGTCAACTCTCCTGTCTCTTCTTCCCTTCTTTCTTCTGCATCAGAAAGAGATAGGAGAAGTCATTTCATTGCGAGTACAAAAGTAAGAGGAAAGAGAAGGGAAAGGAGAAGAAGAGGAAATTGAGGTGATAGGAAACAGTGCTGATCAAGACTTCAATGTACTATTCACTCTGGCAAAAGAGGCCATTCGAGGGGGAATCCATCCTGAACTAATAACAGAAGGATCTAGTGGTCAGTCAAGGGATTACTGTACCCACTACAGTACTCTATAGGGTCATACTTTGTGAAGGACTTACAAGGGAAGATTGTTGGAGTGTTCAAACCAAAGGATGAGGAACCATTCGCTCCACTCAATCCAAAATGGCCAAAGTTCTTTCAAAGGTGAAAGAAAGGGATGGAAGAGAAGGGAGACTGTCCTTTGAGGATAATGTGTTTCTGTTGTTTTGGTCGTGCATGTCTCATTCCAAATGCAGGATATCTATCTGAGACAGGAGCGAGTGTTGTCGATGAGAGATTGAAAGTGAGAATATCCTCCATTTGTCTATTCTTCCTTCAGTTAAGAGTCGTTCCAAAGACTCGAGTAGTCAAATTGGCATCCCCTTCATTCTTCTATGAGAGACACATCTGCTTCTGTTGCTGTTCACGATCATTGAATCCCGATAAATTGAGACCGAAGGAGGGATCATTCCAGGCAGGGATACTGTAAGAGAAGGGATCAAACTTCCATTGTAGACATTCGTAAATGGGTATGAGCCTGCAGATCGAGTGATTGCAAGGTGAGATAAGAAGGAAGAAGAGGAAGGAAAGGACTATTGTAGATGGGAATATGATCCAAGTTTATTGAATGAAAGTGAAAGGAAAAGATTCATTCTTCTATTCCAAGTGAATATTCTCTATCATTCTCCATTGTCTATTTCCCTTTTAGAGAATGATTGTATTGGACTATGTCATTCGTAATACAGACAGACACAATGACAATTGGCTCATACGGTAAGTATATCGATTGAATGAAAGGGAATTCTTTCATTATCAGTCATATTCCTGGAAGAGAACTCGAATTGGCTGCCATTGACAATGGACTGGCATTTCCTGTGAAACATCCTGAAGTGAGTGAAGACTGTGGAAGGAAGGAAAGAGAAGGATTGAGGTGGCAAGTAGATTGAGACAATTCCCATTCAAATGGCAGACACTCATCTATGCACAGGAAGTATGGAATGGGGAATGGAATGAATGAAGGGGGATGATTGAGGGATGGGATGAAGGATTGAGAAGACAACTATTAGAAAGACTCAAACCAAGAGAAGTACATGAATTGTGTAAGGAGATCAAGACTTTGTTCAGGTGAGGAAAGGGGAAGACAAAAGGGGAAAGAGTCCATTCAGACATGATATTGCAGTCAATAGACCTCTTGTATACAATCAATTGAGAGTTATGAGAGGACAAGTGAGGGATGACGTCATCATTCATTCTCTATTCTTTCATTTCAGTTGATGAATCTTCGTCTTGCATTGGAACAGAATTTGACTCCAGCCCAAATGGCAAAGATGGAACCACTTTTGGTCAAAAGAAGGTACATCAATGCATTCATTCCAATTCATCTCCCATTGTAGATATCGTCGTAATAATCCTCCCCCTGTCAATGCAAATCCATCCAATTGGAATCAATACTTCAAGTCTCGTTCTGCATGGACGGTATCCTACCGTAATCCTTTCTGTCATTTGTCATTCTTCTCCTTCAGGAGAGTGGTGGATGTTGTGCATGTGCATCTGCCCCTCAAATGCCTGCAGTATCTCATTCTCCTGGTTCTCCTTCTCCTCTTCATACTTCTCAACCTCTTCCTCATTCCACTCCTCAACAATCTCTTCCATTCACTCCAATCACTACAAGACAGCAATCAAAGGTACAGTCAATTGTCTCAAAGTATCACGTACAAGTGGGGCTTGGTGGAGTAAGTACTTATGCTTTTCGTCAAACGTACTTTTTGGGTTGCGCAAACTCTCTAGCTTCTCTAGCGTCTCCACCATCCAACATTTTCTGTTTCTCCATTTCTACCGTATTTATACCTTCATCGTGAGGGTTGTCCATGTGGGATGGGTAACTCCATTTTCGAGCTACGGTAATGAGTCATATCCACTGGACTTGTTACATTGTCCCCTTCTTGGATACTGTACCCACCAGTCTCTTCTTCAGAGTCCATCCAACTCTGGTGATTCAAACAGAAGAGAAGGTTCAAAAGATTCACAGAGAGCGGTGCACTAGCATTCTCTTCACTCATACCTTCATTCTCTTCAGGAGCCCGTTGCTGTTCACAAGACTCAAGTTTCATTACTATCTGCAGAGAAGGTCGAAGTACAGGTTAACAGGGTCTCTTAATGGAATGACAGGGTCTCTTAACAGGAACAGGCAACTCAGACGGAAGGAGTAGTGTAGGACTATTCGCTGTTGTTACTCATACTCTTATCACATTCCTCTTTCTTCAATTCAATCCAATTATGAGATGATAAAGATTCAATGTTTTGTGTGTACATTGAATAAGAATTGTTTATCCGAATATAGTTCACATTTCACCGAGATCATCATGATGACGGACCTTATACGAAGGATCACGAAGTAGTTTAAGAGTAGTTAGATACTCCTCTCCCCAATCAACCAACTTAAGGGGGGACAGTACTCTTCTCTTTCTTCCTCTTACCTTATCCCATTCTTTTGTGCTTGGTACAGGTATATCATCCATTGTTTGAATCTTCGAACATCCCTCTGCTCTTGCCTCAATCAATACATTCCATCGATACTCAGTGACACTCTCCTCACTTTCTCATTTCTGTAGTCACAACAGTATCCATCCTTGAACACTTCATCCGAACACCCTTCTTCACAACATATTGCATCAATGACAGCTGAAAGGACTCCTACATGGAATGTATGGATTACTGTATTCACAATGTCTTCCTGGAGGGAAGATTCCAGAGGATGTTCCCTTACACAGACTTTCCTTGGTACTGATCATCTCAGCACAGAATTCGGTCTCAGTTGTTGCTTTATTCTGAAGGAGAAGATGAAGAAAATAGGAAGAAAGGGATCAATGACCCTCTTCATGATAAAAGAAGACGAAGGAGAATGGAGAAAAAGTAGAAGAAAGAAGGACATTCCTCGATACATACTCTCTTGTGGACCCTCCTTCTCTATATGAAAAGCAAGACTGAAAAGAAATAATGGATGGATTAAGGTCTCATATGGGCGGGGAAAGGGAGGTCTGTATGACCTTTTTGTACAGAAGACATGTGACTTGTCATTATAGTTGAATGATGTGAGATTGTGATTGGATACAAGTCCTGAATGAAATGAAGTTGCCAAGTATCAATACAATTTCTCTTCATGCAATTCCTTCCATCTTAACACTACTGAGACGTCAAGGAAAAAGAAGGGAATGTATGCAAGGGGCAGAATACTTCTGGGGCACTCAGAAAGAAGATTTCATCCATCATACATGTAAAGTACTGTCTGAAGGGAATGATGGAGGAAGGACATTCCCAGAGGAGAAGACATTTGGACCACAACACAGTTTACAAGAATATCATGTGATTCTCGATGAGTCCCAACTGTGCATATTTTAGCCCGCTAGAACAAATAGGTTCTATTCACGCACTCAATTTATTCCTTACTCAACTTCTGGATGGTCCACCCGCATCCGCCCAAATATACCATGCCATTCCCCCAACAGACGTACAAGTGAATCCATGTTTATTAACAAGGAACAGTGGTTCTAAGAACGGAAATAGAACAGAAGAGAGATCGACTATGTAAACCAGATAATAAGCCTTGTTGAAAAATGTTCAGAAACAAAATATGGTTATCAACATAAAAAACAATGCCGTGAAGCAGAATGTGACGAGAGATGTTTAATCATCTCTGGGAGATCCACTAGGGGACCTATCATCACCCTTTGCATCTCCATTAGGAGTAGGAGAACGAGATTTCCTCTCTTCTTTAGGCGAACGTGAATGAGAACGGGAACGAGACCTGAAACAAATGAGGACAATTGGCATGCCCATATTCTGATAATGCCAACCTGGACTTGCTCCTCGACTTGCTACGGGAACGATCCCTGCTGCCACTACGAGAACGAGAGCGGGAGTGAGAACGGGAACGCCTACAGTAGTATTTCAATTCACTCCTTCTCTTTTCTCCACTCACTTGCGAGATCTGGATCGGGAACGACTGCGGTCCCTGCTTCTTGAACGAGACCTGCTCCTTCCACGATCATCAGAGTCATCGATCAGCTTCAGTTTGCGTCCGTTTATGTCCTTTCCGTCGAACTTGTCGATGGCACGCTTGAGATCATCACGAGTGGCGAAACAGATCAGACTGCAATACACATACACATTGTTGGTTCAGGCCGGTTTAGCATACCCTTCGTTTCTCTTCTCCTTGTGTGCATCAGCAAATGTCACTTCTCCCGCAGCTCGCATCATATCCTTGAGGTCCTGCAATAAAATAGTTTTCCGCGAAAAAAACCCATAAAACACAACAGTATTCTTAACGTCTCTCATTTCAATGGTCAAAGGGCCCTATGCAACAACTTTCCTCCAGCAACATTAAGTGTAGTTGACATTGGATCTGTAAAAGCGCGTAATGAATCTCTCATGGTTTGAACAGTGGGGTGTAACTATCATCATTTTCGCCGTCATGGCTAACCTCTTGGGCTGGCAACCGTCTCGACTCGAGTGGAGAGAGAGGAGATCACACTCGAGACTCGTGACAT
The DNA here is from genome assembly GCA_014805445.1 of Diplogasteroides magnus. Taxonomy (NCBI): domain Eukaryota; kingdom Metazoa; phylum Nematoda; class Chromadorea; order Rhabditida; family Diplogasteroididae; genus Diplogasteroides; species Diplogasteroides magnus. The sequence goes on along the minus strand of JACMIF010004387.1, from coordinate 4,199 downwards.
CAGACCACAGGGGCACACACTAGCGACTTCTCGGGCTAGACAAGGGAAGAGAAATGTAGATTAGACAGCAGCAGATGAGAAGAGCCGAAGACGCGCGAGAAGGGACGCAGGGGCTCAGTCAGTCTCAGTCACCTGCCACGACACTCGAGTAGAAAGATTCTCCACGATTAGACGATGACGAGTCTGGGTTGGCGGTCCGAATCTCAACAAAGCACTTCGCAAACAAGACAAATTTAATTTCATACCTGTTACCTCCTCCTCCTCCACCTCTTCCTCCACCATGTCTGTCATCATATCTGTCTCCTCCAAATCGAGGACCACGACGAGACAACTCAAGAAGAACACGATCTCCACACAGTTCCTTCCCATTCAAATCGTATATGGCGTCATCTGCATCGCGAGAACTGTCAAACTCCTAAATGGGAATATTAAGCCTCTCAATTCGGTATCATATTTCCAATCCTATTCCAGCAATACCAACCACGAATCCAAAGCCGTTCTTAATGACGACGTCTCGAATTTTTCCGTATCCACGGAAGAAGTGCTCCACATCACGGTCACTCGCTCGTGAGGACAATCGGCCGATGTATACCCGATTTGACATCTCGGGTTACAAGATCTTAATATCTACGTCATTCAAAGGCCAAAAACATGCAAAACGCCAGCTAAAACTCGAAAAAAGCCCCGAAATGGAGGGAATACGAACATAAAATTTTGAGGACGACAAGCAACGCGACCGCAACGCGTAATCAACGTCAATCATTCGAAAAGATACAGTAGATTTGAACAGGCGGAAGTTTCAAATTTCAGATTACCGTAGTCCATTTTTGTGTTAGAACGATGTCACATTCATTACTTTCTTCCCTTGGGGCACTCATCTCAAAATAGCGGACATGCCTTGGAAAAAGAGGATTAGTAATTAGTAAAATATTTATCGTGACAATCAATTGGGATTCTTAATCTTTTGAGTAGCTCTTTCCTCAGCTGCTAACCTCTCTTTCTTCTGCTTCGCATACATATCTAAATCCTGAACAGCTCATTATGTGCGGATCATACTCATAAAGACATACTCTTTTCTTTTGAACAATGAAGGAGTCTAATGTCGGTTCCGAAAACAAGATATCAAGTGATGGATCCACTACTTTCTCCATCTTTGATTCCTGAAGTGATGATCGAATTGATTGAATTGATGAATGAAGAAGTGGCTAAGGAAGATAGACGATTGTCTTACTGTAGAAGGGAAAGATTCAGAGAATACGGTCCACCATAGATCGATTGGTTGTGATGCTTTGAGTGATGAATATGAAGAATCACTGGCTGGTGGTGGACCAATGTCCTCAATCTCTATATTCACTCTCTTATAGTAGTCAATGTACCGTGAATGAGTCCATTCCACATGGGATGAAGAGTGCTTTGTTTATATCAGTCTGTGATGTCCTTCCAATCTACATCCATTCATTCATCCATTCACTGTTGTATCCTTCCTACCTGTGCTCCAAATGCCATATGTGCAAATACGAGTCTTCCCTTAGCAAGAGTTGTCTCCATTCTGCTGCTATGAAACTGAATGACCATTATTCTTCCTCCTCCTCCTCTTCATCTTCTCACCGCAACAACTGCCCCATAGTAGTGGGCCACAAAACGGAGCAACTTGCACACTTTTCGACGTTCCTCTGATTCCCTATTCTGAAAAGATACAGTTGAATTCGAATGGATAACGAGTGAAATACTTGGAATTCATCGTATTTGCTTCCAATGATGGCAAGTGGAATGGGAAAGGGAGAACAGAATTGTTGTTCCTGTCAAAGAATCATTATCTATCAGATAGGGTCCCGCATTCATTGACAAAGTGCATCATAGGAAAGCATTATTATCTATAAATGGAAAGCTGATAAGCGGGAAAGTAAAAAAAATAACATGTGTATCGACAAAATGTTGCACTAAGCAGGTACTATAACATGCTAGTAGGTCGTATGTCTATGATTTTACCTTATTTGCATTGAGTCTTTCCTTCATTTCTTCCTTCAATATATCATATTCGTGTGGTCTTTCCCCATTGACTTCCTTGAGTGCCCTTTCAGCTTCTCTCCTTGCAATAGGCAATAGTCCCTATGATCATCCTCATCCTTCTCCATCCCTCCCTTCTCTTCACCTCTATTGTTGTCCTTATTTCATGCGTTTTAGTCAAATCGACCACTACGATCAGTCCAGTCGAACAGATATTCTTCCTCAATGGGACATTTTACACAGAAGACAATAGTAATCTGACTTTGTAAGGGGAAGAGAGAGTAGATTGGACAGTCTTGTTCCTCCTCCCAATTCCCACAAATGACACAATTGTTTAGCCTGAATGTATTATTTCACAACTACTTCTACTTCTGTAACTCACATTTCCTCTCATTCTCCGTGCATAAACATATTCCAATGCAGTTGTTGGTCGAGAAGATTCATTCTTATCCAGGAATCGAAGTATCATCGATGACTTTCCCTTAATGATCATATTGAAGTCATGGATAGTCTGTCTATCATACACATCCTCTTCCTCCACATACAATAACTGTTGTTTCTTCCTTTCCTCCTTTCTCATCACCTGATTCTCTTCTTTTCTTTTCTTCTCAATTACTTCTTTATCCCACCTTTATCGATATCTACTCCAGTTTCTTCTTTCTTCTTCTCCTTCTCTGCCAATTTGATCTTAGCCAATTCCCAAATGTCCATGACTGAAGTGTGTCCTCCTTCCCTTTCCTTCTCCCTTCGTAGTCATGACAACAGTTCATTTGAATTGTCAATTGGCGGGAGAGTCCATAAGAGACCGTGAATTGGCTCAGATATTGGCGGAAGTTCATTTCTAGCCGTCTACCTCATTCCTAGCGGTTGTCTCTGCGAAAGAAGAGACGACCGCTAGGAATGACGTTGGACTACTAGAAATGAATGGCTGTCAATATCTGAGCCAATTGACGGTCTCTAGTATCCATTTAATGTTGTGTCTCTTCTTGTCAAAGGTGCAATGTCAGCTGTCATAGTGAAGAGAATGAAGGAAGGAAGACACGCAAATGACTTCCATACATTTCCTCCTTCTACTTCTATTATTTATTCATACAGTTTCTACAGAAGAAGAAGAAGAAGCGAATCTTCTCCTTGATGTCAGTTCATTTCATTCTTCTCCTACTCTTTCCTTCATAGATCAATGTTGATGCAATCAGTCGTTCCTTTTCTGATCTTCCCTCAATCATCTCCAGAAGGTTCACTCTCATCCGCACCATGGTGTCATTTCCTATTCCTTAGACTATACCGTTTTTCAATGGGACACGAAGTACACGCAGGAGGATTGTCAATGCACTACTTCAACTATTCACTCTACTCAATGGGAGATGCACAATTGATTAGACACAAGAATCATCTACATCTCAAAGTGAAAGGGATTGAATGAATGAGAGAATGAGTCTGTTGAGATATCGAATCTCGAGGGATCATTCTCTGGATTGGTTGATTTGAAAGGAGTCTTCTATGAGAGAACCCTTCCATGGAGAAGGAAAGTCTCATTGAATGCCCTCATTGGTCCAATCATTCCAACTCAAATCAATGGATTCCCATTTGTACAAATTCCATTGCATTGGTCAGTCTTTTGCTCTTTATCAATTCTTCTTCATTCATTCAGTGCTGTCTATTCAAAGGAAGGTAATTGGACTGAAATGGAAGAGATTCATTCAGTACATGAGATTGCTACTCGAATAGTTAGATCCAGATTGAGACTTGTTGCAAGAAGTGAACCATTGGGATGTGCGATGATTGGAGAAGTGAATGTTATTCATTCATTTCATTGATTCCATTCTATTCAGGTTCTGGATGGAATTCTCCGTAACAAACTTCTTTCACTTCATCTCAGACCTCATCTTCCATCAAGTTCATTCATTTGTTCTCTTCATTATCTTCTTTCCATTCAGATCACATTCTTTCCCATTCCCTTCTTTCTCCTCCATTATGGGTCTCCTCTACACTTCCTTCTCCAAGAGTATCATACAATTGTCGATTCAATTCGCGAGTCTTCAGTGAGAATGAACTCATCCCTCCATCCACTTCTGATGTCCCACCAGGTCCATCCTCCTTCTTCTCTTCCTCCCCCTCCTCCTCCTCCTTCACTACATCACCCTCCAAATCGGAAGCGCGTCGGGAAGGGAATCATTTAAGAAATAGGTGGT
>JACMIF010004386.1:0-12423 GCA_014805445.1 Diplogasteroides magnus | reverse complement strand
CATTTTCTAAAGGAGTGACAAATGTTTCGTCCGACAACAAATATACCACTTCAGCGGTATGTTTTGGTAAGTGTGCGGGAATTAAGGATCATATACCCTACTATCACTATAAAATAGGATATTAACATAGCCTTTCATATTCTTCATATAACATCAATAATACGAGATCGGGTAATTATGGCGCACCCTGTACGTTTCTTTCTTGAGCATGAATTCCCAAGCTGCCCAAAACAATAATGTTGAAATAAGCTGTTAGTTGAACTCGTGAATCTTATCTTCAACCCTTCATGGCACTGCCAACTGCAAAAACCACAGACGCATTCAACGTCATGATAAATAAATGAAAAATGTATGGAAAATATTACAGAAAAATATATGGGCTAATGCTTCAAAATACAGTTCAAATACTTAGTGATCAGCTGATCGGCGCCTGTTCATTTCTCGCGATCATATGATCGCGAAATATATCATGCAAATGTCTTCCGAGCGATCATTCCTCTCTCACGTCTAGCGAAGCGGTCTTTTTTCGCGATCCCTCTGCCACCCCTAGTAAACACATACAGTTTCCTTCGTTCCATTATCGATTGTTATTGATTGATTGAGCCAGAACAACGGATATGCACCCGATCTCATGACTTTCAATGCGCTGAAGGTTCATTGGAATGAGGGAATGTTTGGAAACTGAGACTTGAAGGCAGTGTGATTAGATTGGCCAATGAACATGTTGATCTGGAGTCTTTTGTTCGCTTGGAGGAGTGTACCTGTTGTCTGAATTGAATGCCATCAGAGATACTTTACAATCAAGTAACGATGGCTATTAACATATTACTCACTGGTTCAATGTCGAATGTTGTGGCATCATCCCAACTGGGCTTGAAACTAGGCATGAACTTGATTGAAGTTGTATCTGCTTGGAAGAAATGAGGATTGGAAATGACAATGGGAAGCTCGTGGCCGTGTTTTCCTGAATGAGCATTGAAGAGAGGAAGTGAGAAGAGAAGATACTTTGACATCCACTGATATCCAGGAATCCCTGAGGAAGACAACGAGAACCACGAGGAGTTGTGAAGGCATCCTGAGGAGGGGATAGAGAACGAAGGAGGAGGGGGACTCACCCTCTTCAGTTTCTTACAGAATCCACAGTTCTCGGGGACACGAGGATTGAATGAATCCAGAAGGAAACAATGAGTACAGTCATTGTAAGTAGTCACTTCAGAAACAACGAATCTGTATCCATCAACATCCTTGACTGTGACAGTACTGTTATACTTGAGACTGAGTGTCCTGAATAGGGATCGCATTATGGAACGTTAATGACAGCCGTTCATTTCTACCCGTCTAACTTCATTCCTAACTGTCGTCTCTACGAAGTGAGAGACGACTGCTAGGAATCAAATTAAACCGGCAGAAATGAACGGATATCAATAACGTTCCATAATGCGATCCCTAGTCCTGAATGATCCTTCCCATTCATTCTCTTTCCCTTTTCACCTGCACATATCACTGACGAAGATTGGCAGAACGTCTTTCGTGGTGACAAAAGACTTGAAGAAGTCGCCCACTGTGCAAGCGAATGATGAAGTTAGTGAACATGAAACATACGAGTTCCTTCCAGATTTCTTGCCTTTATACCCATGTCTTCCGGACAGCACTCATCATCTATTGCCAGTTGAGTAGTATTCCACCTGAAGGACTCTCATTCTCATTCATTCCATCCTATCCTTCCACCATGACTCAGGTAGAAGTCCATCTATCGTGGGAGGGAAGACATCTGTCAGATTGGTGAATGAGTACACATTACCGGTCCTAAGGACGGACTATGCTCTACTTCTCATTCATTCTCTCTTCACTTGGCAGGATCGTCCCTTCCTGTTCCAGCTGTGTACATCAAGTCTTCTGTGTTGTTCGTATGCTCAAATGGAAGTTGTTAACTTGAAGAAAGAAAAACGAGCAGACCACGAAGTTGATGGGAGTGTTGACAATTTCCTTGAGTTTGTCCAGAATTAGAATGTCGAGAATGTACCGCTGCTTCACAATACAATGAATACTTTGAAAAATAAAAGAGATACCGGTGGGGAAAGTGCACCGACTGTGATATCCACCTGAAAGGGGAATGAATTATGAAGAAGGAGATAAAACCTCCTCAATCGCTTCAACCAGAGGGGAAAAATATCCAGAGTAGAGAAGTTGATCGACAGTCTGAAGAGAAGTGTGAGAAAAGGAAGGAAAGGGAAGGACTGACCACTTTGATGAATGGTTCTGCATTGAGAAGGGTCAATAGAGATCCTAAATTTCCCATGAAACTCTCGATCTGAAATTGATTCATTCACAATGAACCCAAAATCAATGTACAGTTTCACATGGAATTTCCAGAAATTTGAGTGCTTTGCAGATATCATCGACTGGTGGAATCATTCCCATTGCAATCTCAATGGATAACTATCAATGAAACAATCTATACAACCCTCACCAGAATGCAATATCTGGCACTTTGACCAAATCCTTCTTTGGATCACATCCATCACAACTGAGATCTTTGTTGAATGTGTAGACAAATCTGCATTGAGTGCATTCAAACTCCTTCTCTGAGCGATTTCATCACTTCTGTACATAGTCCACTGTGTTTCCATCGGAAGAGAAATTCTTGATTGGATTCGTGATCTTTGTCCTGAATGAAACATTTCGTAGTTACAAATGTGATTGATAAGGGATAAGGCTTCATTGGAATGTATTTACATTGTATTCTATTATTGTATTCTCACGTGTAAGTGTACGGTCCTTTCTCATCAGCATCTGAGAATGATCCTCTATTCATGATTCCTCCCGTATTGGCATAGTCATAGATCTGAACGAATCACTTGAACAAGAAGAGAGAGAAAGGACATACCCAGAATTGAGTGACTGCTCCATATTGAGGATAAGTCCACGATGAAGTGAATGCATTCAATGATCCATCATCACTCAATTTAATCACTTTTATCTGAATTCATCTCAATTCCTCCTTCCTTCTTCCTCACCCACCTCATCCACTGTATTAGTGAGAACATTGGGCAAAACGGACAATTTGATGACGAGACCTGTACGAAGGGAGACTTCAGTGCAATGTTAATCCACTTGCCTGCAGCTAAAAGAAGTGCTCCAAGGACAAAGAGAATCCATCCACAAGTACAACAAAAACAACGATTGCCTCCTCCTTTTGCCATTCTGGTCAAATACCTCAAAAGGAAAGGAGAGGAAATGGAAGAATACGAAAATAACTCTTGTTTTCATTATCAGAGTGAAGATAACGATGTTGCAAAGCAAATAAATTGAACGGGTCCTGATAAAGCGATGGTGAATAGTTGCAACGCGTTTAAGTATGGAAAAGGGACCGACAAAAGATAAGGAAACTAGAATGGAGGGAATGGATTGGGAGTAGGGTGCAATAATCAAGGCAAGGCCTTGCAAGGTCTTGCGAATAAGTATTACATAATATCGTCTTATCGTGTAGCCTTCATCATCCTGTTCTGCTTTCTATACCAGTCCATTACTTCAACAATTGAGCGATGCCAGTCTGCAATGAACAAAATTTTAAAAATTTGCCAAAATCTAATGCACCGGAAAGGACTGGTGCTCATTCTCGTGCTCATTCTCAGTTCATTACGGTTTCAGTCAAGAACTGTATGCATCGAAAGTTGGACCACATTTGAAAAAAAATATTCAGGAAAAGATTTCATTTCCATTTATCAGTGACAAAATGGAGCTAGAATGTTTGTCTAGCTCCATTTAGCCTGGCCTACACAACATTTTCACAATTTTGAGTTGAAAATGATGATTCCAAAAATACGCAAAAAACTGGCTCAATTCTTTCTCGTGTGCTAGTGATAACATTTACAATCATTTTAGGATGAAAATTTGAGCCAATTCAGAGCTGTGAAACAAAACAGCACACATTTCAAATATTCTATATGGCTAGCAAACAATGTAATAAATAGGACTTGCCTTTCTCCACGTACAACTTCGTCTGATCCCCGGTGCACATGTGCATGGTAGGTCTTGTTCTGCGCACAGACCTCGCGCATTCTTGTGAATGGGTCGGTAGACCCCCATTCCAGTCCCCCGCCTTCCCTGCTGTACCACGCTGCCGATGGAAACAGTGCAATCAGAACGAGACCGCGAGGTTGCAGCAAAATTAATCACTTAAATTTTTATTTTTATTTCTCGTCCCACAGAACTCCGCCGTAAAATCTGAAAGGCTGATTTGGCATCCCATTCGGTACCCTATCGAACATAAAATACCGAATTTTGATAGCTCACCTACGGCATGTGCATTTTGCATCAGTAATGAAGGGCATGAAGGCCAATCGGTTACATGTCTTATACGGGAATATGGATGTATCCGGAATGTATTGCGCTTGATTAACATACGAGGCATAATGTAGTTTCCTTTATAAACCCCCTCCCCACTCATTCCTTCATTCGCGCATCATCTTTTCTTCTGAATTTGTTGGTTCTAGGATTTCAAAATCAGCAGGGAATTTCGTTATGCTGGCTCATTTCCCCCCGCGATAGTGGATGTAAATCACTGCTTATATTTCAGCACTACGGATCATTCATGATAACCGACGATACTCAACCAGTCATCAGTGATGAAAGTCGGTCGGGCAGAATGCTGACTCGAATGGGAGTGAGAAATACGAAAGGAAAAGAAGAGAGTGCAGACGAACAGAGAACTGCACTGGAGCGGGGTCAAAGCAAAATGGTTAGAAGAAGACTTCAAGAGTCATTTCGTTTCTTGCATATCAAAAAAATCGTCCTGCGTTGCTCTATGTTCGTTTATAGTATGTTCTTTTCCTTTCGTTTTTCTGCAGAAAAATGTTTCAATAAAAAGAAAGCGCACCCTCGAAATGGTCATCGCTGATCTTTTCGATCGGCCAAATAGTCACCGGTGACTAACTCATTCCATCAAAAGAGCAGCCATGACTAGGGAAAGATTTATGGACCGATTTATCTCCCTCGCTCGCGATAGACGACCGGTCGAATGAGGGTACAGACAAAAGTCAGTCCCAAAAGTCATTCCTTACCGATGACTATTTATGCGGCGTGGAATGGAATCAATTAACGCTTCCCCTCGTGAACCTTTCTCCACCTTAGTATTTAAGGCCACGAAGCTGCTTGAAGTCATCATACATCTTCATCTTCTGAAGAATGTTACGAACCCTCCCTCCTTTTCTCCATTGCTGCAGGTTCAACCTGTGGATTCCCCAATAGAACGGAGACTACGATCAACTGGTGGCAGAGTACAAGTACAGCAAATGTCAAGATAACCGACCTCGCATCTGTCTCCTTCTGTGGTAAGCTCATGCACAGCCATCAGTCAGTCACCAAAATATAGTCAAGCCACGGTTGTTCAGGAAATCCTCAGTATCCGATCGAACTCACGCAGCCCTTCTATCTCAGTCTCCGTGTGAACAATCAAGAGAAAATCTTCTCCAAGCCCAATCTGCTCGTCACGTTCCAAGTATGTTTCAGATGATGCATTTATGGGTGCAACTAGGTTCTATCTAGTCAACAATCGGTTTTATGTTTCTATCTATACGGCATATTTTCAGTTGTTCGAGTACGGAGGTTGGACTGTGTGCTCATGGATGGATGTCCCCACATTCGGATTACTGTTAGTTTGTTTACTTTATAGTCATCTTTGCATTTGATTGGAGTGCTCATCCAACCATAATGTTTCAGTGAGAACCTCGATGCCTGCGTGGACAGATTCCCGTGTCCCGTACAATTGGGAGAACAGAACATTACAGTGACGATCGACCTTGCTAAGATCAACGTGGGTTTTTCTTCTCCATTTTCTGATACGTGAGGACTAGAACATTTCCGCAGAAGACGAAATCAATAAGTAACAATGTTCTTCAGTACATCGTGTCTGTACTGAAGAACAACACTGCATATCAACTGCTCATTCAACTCACTGACAAGGTAATTTTTAAAATTTTCATTTCTGCAAGAGAAACACGGCTGCAACAGTTGAAAAAGAAGCAACATCACAATTTAAGATCGCGAAAAAATCTGTCTCATTCTACGCACAGTTTCGGGCCAAGACGAAATAGACGATGACAACAACATCAGCTTCTTCAGCTAGAAATATGTGTATATACCGTTGATTCTACCTACAGTCATAAATTTTATCGGTGAAAACATGTATGGTGCACAATAAACGTTATTATATTTTAAATGGTGTGCGATATATACTACACACAAAATGAAAGGATAAACTTTCAGAAATGATTCAAGTTAATATCCTCGTGAGATTCAGCTCTACATTGGTCATGTAAATGAGAGAAGTCACTATCAAACCTCATTTCTTCACAAAATCACTCCAATGAGCGGTCGACAAGTATACTTTCGGGATAAACGAGGAGTACTCAGGTACGGATACTTGTTGTTCATAGGGACACATATTGATTTCAGAGGCCGTATTCAGAAGATGAAGTTCAGGAAAGATGAAAAGATCCCATACTCAATCGAAGACGATGGAAAGACTGCAGAAAACTGAAAGGGGGATCAATGCAGGATTCCTCTCTTCTCATTTGATTCCGTCATATTTAGGGACCGCAAACGATTTTTAATGTCTTCAATGCTCATTCCCAGCAGCAGTATCATCGCAGCAGGTGGTATTCACACGTGGCCGGGGAATCAGACGATCAGAAGTTCGGAAGATCTTGCTTGAAGCTGGGGCGATAAGAACAAATTGGTGGGGATGTGTGTGATTTCGGTGTCCAAAAGCGGTCCAAAAATTCTCATTGGTCTAGTATGTAGATGAAAAATTTCAGACTTTTTTTAGAAAACTGAGAGCTGAGATATCAGAGGAACAATTTAAGCCGGATACTTTTCTGAGCAACTGCAATTCAGTTGGCGATACTCGGCAAGACGCCGTTCTGGGGCTATAACGATGACCTTTTCGGGAGTCTTGATCTCTTCCCTCAAGTTGGCATAGTGAAGGAGATTCCAGATCATTACTCACTTCTCAGACTTCACAATGGTCTCATTCTCACTTTCAGAACTGCACAGCGCAACTTCCTCATTGTACTGGCACTCACGAGTCTCGGAGGTTCAACTTGAGTCAGTTGCCACAATCGAGATCGAAGAGCTGAACGGTTATGTTCTTTTTCGAATATGATCTCCGTTCACATGCAAGTCGTCCCCTTTCTCTTCCATTCGATCATTCTTCCAACAGCCCTCTCTGAGATAAATACGGTTGTTGTCTCTTTCTCTATGCTCCCATCTTGTCACACGGTCTCCCCTATCGCATGTCTCCACTCAGACACAAAAGAACGGAAGAACGGCAACATTTCCTCCACTCTCCACTGTGCGACCTCTTTCTTTTTACAGAAAGAAGTGATAAAGTCGGCTTTCGACTACCGTTAAGCGTAAACGCAACCTTAATCGAACGCATACTGAAAAAAATTTCGTTCCTCAAATATCCACCCATTCTTATCACTCATCTCGATAATAATATTTTCTCATTCGCTACTGTTATGTTAGTATTGTTAGCCTATGCATGATATAGAGAGCGAATTTGGCTTCCCCCTATACGGTATATCAACGCCTGGTGCATCAAACCTTTGAATATTATAATATTCTCGCCGAAGAGCATTTAGCGATTTTGAAGCTCGAGGAAGGTTGGTTCTTCAGCATGCATTGATGAGCCAAGAATCTTCCTCAAATATCTTCCCGCAATCAATGCTCCACCCTTCCTCTCTTGATTGTTGTGCTGATATGAACAGTGCAAAAGATGATCGCAAGGGGACGATTTTTGCGAAGATCACCGTAACCGGGGTTCTAAATCGCTAAATTTGTCGTCATTCCTCTCCGCATAGCGGTTGTCTCACCCCTTGATAGAGAACCGCGCTTCGAAGAGGAATGATGACTAATTTACCGATTTAGAACCCCTAGACCGTAGCAAACGCCTTTTTCTTCGCGGCCAAATGAAGCACGTGAATCAAGATCTTGCGAGTCTTTAGTTCACGAAATATTAGCTCCTTTACCTTCTCTTGGCCCTTATAGGTACATATATTCTAGGAGACTTCAATTTAATCATGCACGTTGTTTTCACCCCTGTTTCTTTCATTGTCTCATAAACTTTTGTTCATTAATCGCGAAGAAACGCTTTTTTTTCAAAATTGCTTATTAAATTTTTTTGTTTCTCTTGATTTCGGGTGATTTGATACGGTTCAGCATTTACGATGGGATGCTGTCATAGCGAAATGGACAAAGCCACGACCGAGAGCGATCAGTGCGGCAATTCGGTTTGTTCATTTCCTGATTATGAAGAGAGTCTGGAGTAGTGGGAATGGGATCGTAACCATTGTTTCCACGTATCAATCATCAGAGGCATTCTGTGAAGGACAGTGAAGGCAAATTCGATCGTGCTCTACGTGCCGCTTCGTTCAAGGTGATTCGTTTCACATATTTAAGATCACAAAGATTCACTCAACTATCCGAGACAATTTTGTTCATTACATGAAACCGCAAAACGAATCGTGTGAATCTAAAGTATCTTCTAAAGTATCGTTATAGTTTTTGCCCAATTTCCTCGTAGGCATTTCAACAGATATTTAGCACGTTGAAGAAACGAAACTGGACATCAAAAAGGCGCTGCGAGTGTACACGGAACTGAAATGCAGTGTGGTGTTGGTGACATACAGCCAGGGCGGCCGAGAACGGATGATCAAACTGCATGGAACGATTCCGATCCATTTTAAGGTGTGTTTTTCGTCCTCTCCCGTATAGTTTTTGTGACCAGACATATGTCAGACTATTTAATTTTCGCATTAAAAAACCATAATTTTCAGACTGCTCACTACAACATCCTTGTGTAACCACAAAGTGAATGGTGAAGTTGTTATCAGACAATAAAGTCCCTTGGTACATAAGGGTACATCTTGCCATCGCTGCGGCAGACAGTCCCATTCCTTATCTTGTGTGCTTTGGCAACAGAAAAATGCTGCGTTCATCTGCACTCATCCTCCTTTTCTCAGGTATTCCCACATTACTGACATATTAGCGTTCAAAAACGGTAAATGTCTCACTCCATGATACCTAAACGACCGCGCGGTGGAGAATAATGATGACAAATTTACTGGTTTTGAATCCTTGTTACCTATACCTATGCTTCTTCTTCATAAATCTGTCTCTTAAGGACTATCATCCGCCCTCGAATGTCTCTTTGCAGCTAATGTCACCTTCTATACAGAATATGTTGGTGGCTTCATCATTATGCCTACGTAGAATGATAAAGCAAACCAACATTCTATATTGCAGCCTGGGGGCTTTACAACAGGATCATTTCAATATTCCTTCGGACGATTGGCGTGTCACAGCGGAGCAGACCACTGCGCACTTCTGATGTGTTACCGTTGGCAATTGGCAAGAGCCCCAGGGACGCATGCGCCGTACTGGTGAAGTGAGCATTTGTTCATTTCACCTTTATGGCGTAAATGTGCACTGCGCTCATGCTATTCGTCGGTCATAGTATTCTGCTCACTCTCAGTACATAATTAAATCGTGTTCAGAAGCCGATGAACGTCAGCGAATTTCTCAAGTTGAACAGCGCGAAGTTGCAGCCAGACTTTTATAATCTCATTGCCGACAACAATGGCAAAGTAGCAGCGAGTCTGTGTCTCTCGCAAAATGACTGTAATACAGCCCAGGTAATGTTTTATTTGATAACTAAGAAAACAAATGCATATGCTAGACTCGAGATATCTTTCCTCCTCAAGTATAATATAATCAACCATTGTGGGAATGCTGCAGAAATTATTGATACGATAAAAAAGCAAACAAAAATTGGGACTGACATATGATGTATGCAATTGGCAGGATGATATCATCATTGATATTATCACCTCGTCTTTTATCTTCTAGGGATCATTGGGCCATAGCATCATTATCCAAATTGTTCAGGCCATCGCATCAGCCAACTGTACGGTATCGAATAAAACTTGCTGCTGCACAACTGATCAGTGTTCCGGTGAAGGGGACAGCGCAACTTCAGCACTCGGGATCATCTCACTTCTGCTCATTGCACTATTTACAATCATCCTGTAATAAGCACTACCTCGCCTTATCGCTGTAATAAAAGAGCTTCCAAGTTCCTCAATCTAGTCATGACCGCATACACACACAAAACCAGCATTTCCTCATTAGTGAGCGATAGTGCATCCACATCCTCCATCGTTTCACAACTATTCAGCCAGAATACCCCAATAGTTCCTATCGTTTAAGTTTTAAAATTAATCGGTTGTCATATGTTACAATATGTTGATCACCTCCTGAAAGGAAGATGTTTATGTCAAACTGTCCTGCACAAAATAAAACAAACAAGATGCTTCTGTTTGCATGATTCCCTGCAATACATTCTCGCTCCTCTAACATATGAAGGGATATTGAATGTGCATCTAAATCCCATAGTAGGAATACATATGGATATATCTACAGGCTATTGTTCTCTTCCAATAACAACATTCCTTCTCTACCGAAATTGTGCAAAAGCAACATTTCGCCTCTACCTTCATCAGAACAATCAGTCTTGATAAATAAATTCCTCCTGTTTTCAGACAACAAACTATCGTAAATTCGAGACCATCAACATCTTTTCAGTTCAAAAACACAGTAATTTCATGTCGCACCGCTTGGTCCTTGGTGTCTTTGGTGCATTGCTCTTTAGTAATCATACACAGTGTTCGACATTGCATTCATGTTATTCAACATATTCATCCATTGAATTTGCTCACAACAACTGTTTTCTATTCCCACAACCGTCTATCTCCCATTGTTCTCATTCTCCAGTAGAAAAGGCAATAACAGAGCTCCCACATATCTTGCCTTATTTATCTCAGTCGCCCGTCTTCGTGTTTACTACAAATTCCTTTCTATTTATGACTGATTTTTTACTTCGTTTCCCCGGTGGACTTACTTACATATTCCCTGAAATGGTTAAACTTTTTTGATTGCGTTTCTTCGTCTGAAGCCATAAATTCTGCTATTCGCATGGACACAAATATCATGTTTCCCTATTGGGAAATTGTTGTTTGCGACCGAGGAGACCTGAATCTGAGATGAATAAAGAAGTCAATCCGGAATAACACGTTTCTTCGTGATTACTAGGAATAATGAAGATATTATAGACAGGAAAAAAAGATAATTTGGACTTTTGTCAAAAACGTGTCAGTAGTGAACGCAACGTGAACTGAGGATAGTGATTCTTTGAAATTCCACTTCTGTGACTTGCACGGCAGATAGGTCGTACACTCCAATTTAGTATGTTCTAGGGAGGAAGAAGTGCATATATGTTCTCTTCGTCTCCTCTACAAAGGGCGTTGCTCGCTTTGTGATGATCGGTGATCAAAGCGCCTCTCTCCCTGGGTCTCGCCCCTTTTTTGTCGTTCCAACACTCAGCATCGATCATGTTTACTCCAAAACCGAGAGTGTCTCTGGTTGTACTGAGTCAGTCCTTACAATCTCCGCTGCTTCCTCTCCCTCTCCCTCTCTCTGCTTCGGAAATGAGCAGCCTACCAATGACGCATGCATGTATGGGGGGATAGTGCAGATCTCCATTTGCCTTCTATCCCCTTCTCCTCCTCCTCCCCCTCTCCTTCTTCCTCTTCTGTCCCTCTCATTCTCTCACCTGCACCCGCCCACAGGCATTCAGTAGCGTCTGACTCCTCTTCGCCTCATCAGACCTGCTCAGAAGACTTATTCTCCCCTTCATCCCCCAGTCTGAGACCGAGACCCCCGTGGTTGCCGCTGCTCCGCACGGGGACACGCGTTGTTGAGCAACGGGCAATCACGAGGGACTCCAGACTGTCCCATCCCATTCATCCCTCACCCTTCGCTTCCCTTCCGAGTACGACCGACCAAGCGCCTTCGAAGTTTAGCAGGGGCTAAAAACCGAGCCCTTTCAGCGTGTTTGGCACCCGCCAAGCTTTGGAGGCGCGTCGTGGAGTGCTCGTTCCCCACACACCCTTCTTTTCCATTCCATGCCTTTGTCAGATTCCAACAGGCATACACACAGTCACAGTGGCTTCATTCCCCTTGGCATGCAATTGAATGGAGACAACAAGCTATCGTCAACACACACATTTCAGGGGAGGGAACACAGAGCAAACGGTGTCGTAATCACATTATATTGCCTTACATGAAAAGGGGGTTGCTGTCTTCGCCCCGTCCCTGTGTGTGCGGGGAATTAGAAAAGGGAGACGCGAAGTGCACACGAGTAGAAAGGGAGTGGTTGCTGATTAGGGCTATAAGCGGCAGAATTTATTGGGGGGGGGGGGGCCCCACTGATTGCTTGGGCGCCAATTTGTCAGGTGGTATTATGGGGGTTCTGTCAAAAGGCAGGGGAATTATATGGCGGAGGAAGAGGAAGCAACCAGA